>PPOA03000022.1:0-121182 GCA_003708795.3 Petasospora americana | reverse complement strand
ACGCTCCAAACCGCCCCGTCAAAATCGAATTTGTATATGAATTCGCGCTTTGCGCGGGTGACGTGGCGTGTTTGTGCCGGGCAACACCATACTACTATATACACACACTACTACGGTGGTATACTATCTCGTAGCTCCTCTTTCGCGGAGAGCGCGCTAAGATCTGGTTCGGGACACAGACTATTCCCAATGCAGCTGAAAGGTAAACAAAGGCTTTTAGAGGGGAATTCACAAATTTCTGTAGGCGGCTCAAGAAGCTTGGATTTCTTCACCAGAGACCACCAAAAAGCTCACAGAGAGGGCCAGACGATGTCAAGCGAGGAAGAATACGAAGTCCTCGAGCTCATTGGCCGTGGCTCGTTCGGCTGCGTGCGTAAGGTACGCAGAATTAGAGACGGTAAAGTATGTTTAGATTGCCATCTGGGCGGCTATCCACAGGTCACTAACACAGTCCCCTTAGCTTCTTGTACGGAAGGAGATCCAGTACGGCCATATGAACCAGAAGGAGCGCTCGCAGCTCGTTGCCGAGTTCAGGATCCTCTCAGAGTTGAACCACCCCAACATCGTTCAGTACGTCCACCACGCCCATATTCCAGAGAGGCACATGCTCTTCCTCTACATGGAGTACTGCGATGGCGGAGACCTCTCGCACATCATCAAGACGTACCGGAACTCGAACGAGTACCTACCGGAGGGCATCATCTGGAACATCTTCACGCAGATTCTGATGGCGCTCTACCGCTGCCACTACGGGGTCAACTCGCCTCTGATCACCAACATATACCAGGACTTGGAGTACCCCGCCATAACCGACCAGACCCGGGTGATCATCCACAGAGACATCAAGCCGGACAACATCTTCTTGGCCAACGGGAACTTCAAGTTGGGTGACTTCGGGTTGGCAAAGTCGCTAAACACAGAGATCGAGTTCGCTACGACGTGTGTCGGGACGCCGTACTACATGTCGCCTGAGGTGCTGCTCGATAAGCCGTACTCGCCATTGTGCGATGTCTGGTCGCTTGGGTGTGTCATCTACGAGCTCTGCGCACTCCATCCGCCGTTCCAGGCCAAGACGCATTTGCAGCTACAGCAGAAGATCCAGGAGGGCCATTACCCTAGCATCCCGCCGCACTTCTCCACGGCCTTGAAGAAGGTCATCGACGCCTGTATCCAGGTCGACTTGAACAGGAGAGGGTCTACGTTTGAGCTTTTGCAGGACCTTCACTTCAAAATCCAGATGAAGGACCTTCAGTTGAAGAACTATGAGCTAAACTTGAAGAAGTTTGAAAACGAGCTAATGAACAAAGAGCAAGAAGTCATCAAGGCCAGATCGTCTCTCAATGAGGAGTTGAACTACCAGCGTGCGTTGATTGAGCAAGAGGTGGAGGAGATCCGTATCAACTACCAAAACGAGTTCCAGTACGTTGTTGAGAAAGAGGTTAAGGCAAGATTGAAACAGCTACAGCAAGGAGTATCCCCAGCAAGACCGAAGTCACAGCACTACAGTGCAGCCACATCGGACATATCCATGGGGACATCGCCTTCCTCGGTGAAGTTTATGAAGGATCAGAGAGACCGAGAGAATGAGCAGACGCCGGTGAGGGCTGGGAATATCTCACGACTCCAGCTGATCAGTGATGATGTTGCAAGTAAAAAGTACACAAAGCCAACTGCGAATAACGCCTATTCTGTTCCAAAGAACAAGACTCTGATAACTAAGAATGCGAGGTTGTTCGAAAAGGCCCGCCTGTACGATGATGATGTTGGACTTCCAAGCCCATTCTTAAGGAAATTCAATAACGATTGGATCTGAATAACTACGATTTTGAGAAAACAATACGATTAATGACTTATATGGATGGAATAGTTTCTCTACAGCTTCTGCACCCTTGTAAAACATATATTTATACTTAAGAACTCCAGTTCTTACCGGTCAAAGCCTCGAATGCCTCAATGTACTTGGCTCTGGATCTCTGAGCAATGTCCTCTGTCATGCTAACACCCTCCTTGCCTGCTAAATCGTTAGATGTCAACCAGTCTCTCAAGAACTGCTTGTCGTATGAGTCCTGGCCTTGGCCAATTGCGTAGGCTGAGGCATTCCAGAATCTGGAAGAGTCAGGTGTTAACACCTCATCGACAAGGACAATCTCGCCATCGTCTGTCAAACCAAACTCGAACTTTGTGTCGGCGATGATGATACCTCTTGATGAGGCGAATTCTTTAGCCTTTGAGTACAACTCAACAGCGAGCTTGGCAACTTTATCACAGACTTCCTTACCGACGATTTTCTCTGCCTGCTCAACAGAGATGTTTTCGTCGTGCTCACCTTGCTCGGCTTTAGTAGAAGGTGTGAAGATTGGAGTTGGGAACTCCTGGGATTCTTGTAAGCCTTCGACTGTCTTGACACCATGGACTGTACCGGACTTTTTATACTCTTTCCAAGCAGAGCCTGTGATGTAGCCTCTGACGATGGCTTCCAGTGGAACAAGCTTGTATTTTCTCACCAGAAGGGAACGGCCCTCTAACTGGGATCTGTATTTATCTTGGCTCAATTCCTGAGGTAATGACTTGAAGATGTCATCGGTCTCAATGAGATGTGTCTTGACGAATGGCTTCAAGAACTCAAACCAGAACTCGGACAACTGTGTGAGCAATTGACCTTTGTTTGGGATACCATTCTTCATGATAACGTCGTATGCGGAGATTCTGTCAGTGGCAACAAAGAGTAAGGTCTGTGAATCAACTTCGTAGATATCACGCACCTTACCACGTGCGATCAATGGGAGGATACCGTCAAGGTTTGTCTCTGTAACAGCTGACATCGTTAATACTTTCAATATGGTCTAGTTAAGCAAAGCTTCTAACGAGAATTGCAAAGAGGAAAGTTGGGAAAATTTTAATGTGTCAGTTTTGTATGAAGGAGTCTTTATTTGATTGCAATTTACGAAATTTGACTCGATCGCGATAATGCAAAAAACAAAAAACTGCTGGGAATCGAACCTGTGATGTTTTGCAAAAGTGTTCTCGAAACAGCAGTTATCAGCGGCCATGGTTATGTCCTGAATGGTGTTTATTTCCGTTCTGTAAAGCCCAATTAGAAGCAATTTGATCTGTATATTACACTGTCCTCTCAGTTTATATAGAATCGCATTGCCCTCCTCTTTTAGGCTAAACTCGTACTGAGATAGCCGAGGACGCCACAGTTTGTCTCGCTTTTTTTTCATTTTTGTTTTATAGTCCAGATAAGCGACTTACGTACAGCTGGAACTTTCTCCAGTCTCGAGAAATATCCACAGTATAAAGAACCTTCTAACTTTCACCGTCGTGTCGTCTTGAAAGAGAAAGCTGAAAGATGATTAACTTCTTCAAGGGCCATCCATCAGAGGCCTTGCTGCCTAACGACACTATCATAAAAGCCACTGCATCTTTGTTATCAGGTACCAGAAGCTATGATACCGATCCCGATGAAAGACATCCATTGACTTATGGATCCGACCAAGGTGCTTTATGGGTTCGTCACGAAGTTGCCAACTTCCACAAACGTGTTTTCGATGATGAGTGTAATACAAAAGCCGAGTGTATTAACCTCACTGGTGGTGCTTCTTATGGTATTATGAATATCTTAACACAAACGACGTTGGCTCACACAAGTTATACTAAGCAGGCTTTCATCATAACACCTACCTACTACTTGATCAATGAGACTTTCTTGGATGCTGGTTTCGGTGGTAAGCTAACTGCAATTGATGAGGTTGAAGGTGGTATTGACTTTGAACAATTGGAGAGTAAACTCAAGCAGTTTGATTCGGATCAAACTGATCATTCAGGCGATTTGAAGTTAATTACAAATCCAAATGGCTCAAAGAAGATTTATAAGTTTGTTCTTTATTGTATTCCATCTTTTTCGAATCCCGGAGGTCAAATGTATTCATTAGAGACCCGTTTGAGATTAATCGAGATTGCAAGAAAATATGATATGCTAATCATCTCTGATGATGTTTATGATCTATTGGACTATACTAAGCCATTGGATAAATTACCAAAAGTCTTGCCACGTTTAACTCACTTAGATAGAAAGACTTATAGCAATGAATATGGTAATACAATTTCAAATGCTACTTTCTCAAAATTAATTGCACCAGGTCTAAGAGTCGGTTACCAGGAATCTGTGAACTCAAAATTGGTGTATCAGTTATGCCAAGGTGGTGCCAATGTTAGTGGTGGTTCTCCATCACAGCTTTGTGCCATGGTTGTTGGTACAATCTTGAAAGATGGACTAATCGATGAAGTCATCAATACGTTAAGAAAAGAGTATTCCAGAAGGGCAAATATCTTGAAAGATGCCATTGAGAAGTATCTACCAGCCGGAACAACAGCTTTTGGTTTTGATGGTGGATACTTTGTGTGGGTGACTTTACCAGAAGGCTATGATAGTCAAAAAATAACTACAGAGTTGAAGACTAAAGGTGTTTTGTTAGCAGGTGGAGAGAAGTTCGAAGTTGTCGGGGATCTACGTAACTGGGGTTCTAGAAGTGTTAGACTAAGTATGAGTTATTTAACCCCTGAGTTGATGGTTGAAGGTATTAAACAATGGGCAAACGTTATCGAGTCCTACAAACCCTAAAATATGCTCGTCACTGGAAATTTAGCTTTGCTATTAGAATAAACATCTCTTCACAAACTTTAAAAGACTTTATAAATAAATCAAAGGATAATATTTATCCCATTCTGCATTTTTCAATTGCCGTTATATTTTCTCGGTGATAGGTGGTCGGTGGAACGGACTTCCGTTCCTAATGGGGAAGCCACCGCCGCGCTGACGGATATTACTGTTTTTGCTGTTTGCTTACAAGCTGTAAGTACTTAAATCCATGTATTTCTTCCCTTGTTTTGCTTTAATGTCCAGTCCTCTACTTCTCTAATAAACTCAAGGATGACAGAAGCTTCAGAGGAAGAAATCAGAAGAGTCCAAACCCAGGGTTATATCCCTACCCGAGAAGAACTTGGTGAGGATTTATATGCGATGAGAAGCGTCTCAAGAAAGCTCACAGAGGCGTCACAGCCAGATGCTGAGAACGAGCCCGAAGCAACCTCGGCATCGTCGTCAGAAGTGGAAAAGAAAGGGGCCCCTAAGAAAGTTGGTATACTCCATCCGTCTTTGACGAGCTTGCGTTTGAAGGTCCTTTTGGAATTTGGCAGAGTTTGGCTAATCCTTGCGGTGCTGGTGATGATCAGTTTCTCCATCTACTGGGGGTCTTTATATAACAGAACTGGTAACCAGCATAACCTGAAGATGCTTGTTGTCATTGGCGATGATGATGTGTCGGTATCGCCTTCAATTGGTGGTGCTATTGAGGAGCTGATCCAGACGACATACTCGAAGAAAGGTCACTGGAAGATCATCAAAGGAAGCGATGAGATCAACTCTTTCTTCAATGACCCAGCAAATGTAACAGAGGCGATCTTGGAGCAAGTTCACCATAGAAACTACTGGTCAGGTGCTTACGTTTACCCAAATGCGACTTTGAAACAGCTGGAGCTGTTCAAAGGTGACATTGACTCCTCTGGGGTCGCTGTTGAGTTTATGTATGAGACCGGTAGAGACCCGGTTTCGATGACTCCATTTGTTGTCACGACTTTAAAGAACATCGCCAGCTCGTTTTATACTGAGTTTTATGGAAATATCAGTCAGCAGTTAATATCTCAGCTATCCGATGATGAAAAATTGACGTTGATTGGTAAAGAGGCCATTACTACTCAGCCATTGATTGAGTACATTGATTATAGACCGTTCTCCGACTATGTGCTGATGGCACCTGTCCAGGTTGGTCTTATTTATTTGATTATTATTTCTTTCTTCTTATTCAACTTCTTTGCACAGGTTCATATGATCCTCTTGCCATACGTGAAGATCCAGCATTACTTACTGTACAGAATTATCGGAAATCACGTTTCTTATTTGATCTTATCGATATTCATTGCAGCAGTCTCTGCTGCTTTCCAGGTGGATTTCACGTTGGCTTTTGGTAAAGGTGGGTTTGTCGTATTCTGGTTAACAACTTACCTAACAATGGCTGCTGTTGGTGGTGCTAATGAGAACATGGGATTAATCATCTTTGCTCATAATCCTCCGTTGCTGGGCTGCTGGCTTATCTCATTCGTCATTTTGAACGTTTCACCTTCTTTCTCTCCAATGGCATTACTCTCGGATTTCTATAGATATGGTTATATCTTCCCAATCCATCACTCAAATGAGATTTATAAAGTGATCTTTTTCAATTTATACAAAGGTGATCTCGGTATGAACTACGGTGTTCTGGTCGCATGGGTTGTGATTAACACTTTGCTGTTACCGTTGGTGCTTAAGCACGTTGGAGGTGTTATGGCGAAGAAAGCTGCTGCTGCTGCTGCTGCTGCTGCTACACCTTCTTCTAAATAAATAAGTTTTGTATATAAATCGAACTAAATTATCTGATGTATCGCATAGTCTTCCATCTTCAACACTTCTAACATAAATTTTAAGTCTTTCAATTGTTTTGTCTGTGGGTCCCAGTTCTTATAAGCCCGTATCAAGTTCTGTAGTTTTGTTACTGAATCAATGTTTTTGATGGTTTTGAAATCATCAACAAAGGCATGAAGGGTCCATATCAGGTTATAGTTGTTATTCAATGATGGATCTTCCATAGCACAAACCTGTAAGCTGCATGGCTTAATCATCTTCGTTGTATTCAAACAGTGATAAACCCCTTGCAAAAACATTTCAGATCCTATGAAATTTTCATTCAAATTATTTGATGAAAAGTATTTTGTTAATTGTACCATTAATCTCGTTACTGAGTGTCCTAAGTTTTGTGACATCAGCAATAGCTTAATCAGTTCAATCTCAAATTGGTTATTGTACTGCAATTTCGGTATCAGGACGGTTCTAAAGATATTTGGATGCGATAAATGCATTGCTAGCGAGCCAGAGAGATTGTTCAGTGTACCAAGAATTGTCAGCTTAACATTAAACTGATATAACAGTACTGATAGCAGTTTCTCAAACTCCTTTGATGGGATAGTCAAATCTGAGTTGTCTTCTAAGTAAGGCCCAGGTATTACCCCATCAATGAATTGCAGAGCTAGCTTCGAGCAGTTTATTATCAATTTCCTCGAGAGCAAATTGTAGAGTAATAGAGTCGCCAATGGCACCGTGGTTTTATAGCCAATGACCATGATAAAGTCAGCTTGGTATAGCGACTCACGCCAATTCATTAGTAATTTTAAGAGGTTCTCGATTGTAGAGCTGTCCAGTTTCGCAGCTTCTAGAGAAATTGTCTCCAACTGGAACGGCTGGTTAGCATTGTTCTCTTTGAACCAAGACTTAACAGCATCAACGCAGTGGTCGTTCAGCTGATTGGCAGTCATTTTCGCTTTATTCTGTGTAGCCACGGATAGAACAACAACGTTCATTGGGTGGTCCTTGTTTCTCTTTAGATAAAGATGCTTCTCTTTGCAAAGATTGTAGTATAACTGTGTTGTAAGTCTAACTTTGGTCCTCGTTGTGATTTGTCTATAGCAGTCTCTCAGTAAAGGCTCGACGTCTAAAGAGGCATCGTCGTTCGCTAGCACTTTCAGAGGGTATTTCATCCTGACGGGACGGGTCTCTGCCTTCGTGCCCATCACAGACAGCTCACCCATCGTCTCATTGCCAGGTATTAAAGGCCTATTATACCAGCACCATGTGGTGTCCGGGTTTTGTACCAGCTTCTTGCATTCTTTGATGATTTTCCTCGTTTCAGCAGTGGTCAAAGTATGGGAGTCCTCGTCTTCGTCGTGGTGCTTACCCAGCATCCAGGAGAACCACGAGTTTTCGTTTCTTGTAGTTGAGGAATGCTCACTCTGTGAATCATTCTCATTGTGGCTAACGGGTAGCTGTAAGTTGAAAATCTGATCGGGCAGATAGCTCATTGGGTTTAAGTAGCTCGTCCATTGGGCACTCTCCTTTGTGTTTACCAAGATCTGATGTGGAATCGTCTCGGGAATCGGCTCAATCTCTGGTGCTAGTGGATCAATTGATGACATCTTCCTGTTGTGTCCCTCAGCAGAGCCCTGTCTCTTCTTCCAGTAGATCCAGCTGTCTGAGAACGAAGTCTCGGATCTCCCCACGGCATCAGCAGTCTCTCTACCGGTCTCCCGTTCAGTCTCCATTGATAGTGAAGAAATTGCCCTTGGAAAGTAAAACTGAGTGATAAAAGAGAGGTTATAAAAAGTGTTGATAGTTTTCGCGGTCTGTCATCACGCAGCAACCCACACAAACAAAGGGCAGCGATGTGGAAGACGACGATAAGCGAAAAGCTGAGGGAGAGGGAGTCCCGTAATGTCCTGGAAGGGCAGTTCCAGCAGTGTGAGTGGATGAGAGAAAGAAGGAAAGGAATAAGGGAAATACTAACAAATGGAGAAAGTTAGCGTTGTTTATGACCGGTTGAGGAGGGCCGAGAACGTCCTGGCGAAGCTGGAGAGCTCAGACAGCCAGGTGGAACTACAAACCTCGCTAAAGGAGAACGAGAGGCTCGGGGAGCTGGTGGCTGTGAAGGACAAGCAGCTGGGCCAGCTGGAAGCGTCGGTGAGCGAGCTCAAGGGCCAGCTGAAAGCAGCTAAGAAAGAGAAGACGTCACTGAATACGATGGTCACGAGGCTAACGAATAAGCTAAATACACAGTTAGAAGAGCACCAGCACCGTGATAAGTCGATTGAGATTCTCAACGACGAGTTCATCGCGATGGAAATACAGAACAACTTACTACACGACAAAGTTGATAAGCTCGAAAGAGAAAATGACGATTTGGTACAACGGTGGTTACAGAAAGTCCAGCAAGACGCTGATAGGATCAATGAGATGATGGGGTGACCTAGAAAGTGTTATCGAAGAGGATGTCACCGTTGTTGGAGTTCATATCATACATAAATGCGTTTAACAAAGTCATCTCCATCGAGGGGACGTTGTACTGGTCCTCGAGGATTGAGCCGAATAGCCAGTCATCTTCGTTCAGCTTATCCAGCATGTCACCAGTCCCTGAGCTGGGGCTCTCTGTTAGGTTTCCGATGTCACCGTGGTACTCATAGAGAATTGACATCAAGCTGTCCTTGACGTCTTCTAAGATGTCTTTATACCTCTGAGCAAATGAGTCGTTTTTAGAAAACTCTTTTAGTATCTGAATTCCATAGCCTAATGACTCTAAGTGACTAGAATACTTCTTGCCATTATCCCTGGAGCTCTCTAGGATCTCCAACAGCACAATCAACGATAGAATCAACCCAGAGTTGAAGACATTGTTGATCATGTTATATGGCTTTAGTGGGTGAATGTTATTCTTGATGTAAAACCATGAGAACTTTATGGTGAAAACAGCTGCGTTTATACATGAATTTGCAAATGTTTTAATGATGTTGTCATCGCTAATCTGATCCTTCGAGCCACTAGAATTTAAGAACTCATTCAGTGCCTTTGTAATGTAATAATGGAAGAATGGTCTTGACAGCAAGATGACTCCGTTGAAATGTGTTAAGTGCAGTAGTAGCAAAGGATGATGGTTATACCTCTCCATGTGTAATTTCTCTTTATCCAGTCGATCCAAGTTGTCCAGTTTTAGTAAGTTTTCAGCTTGTAGTGAAAGTGGTAAACTCATGCACCAATGTTTCAGTCTCATTGCTAGATTATAGGCAATCTTTAAGTCAATCTTACCGTTATAATAGATTTTTTCATAAATTTCACCATTTAGATCACAAAGCTTGACTAGCTGACTCTCACAAACATCTCTCAAGTTTTGATTTTGCTGTGTGCTTATTGGTATCGAGTTCCTATCATCATCCCATGTGATGTTATTAATGCTCAGAGGTCTCCCTAAGATGATCGAGGTTAGTCGGTCCATGACATAAAGACTTCTCCACAGTCTCCTCCTGTGTAATGCGTGTTCCTTGTCGGCGTATGAGTCGTTGATTCTTCTTCTGTTCAGGCCAACGCTTTGTGCTATTCTTATGGCCATTCCAAGGTTGATCCACGAAGTGTTCCTTTTACAAGAAGTTTGATAGAACATTGCAATCAGCAAGTAGGTCTCGACCAGCCATAAATTGCCGTCTTGCATGGAGTTATCAAAGATGTTCATTGCGGATTTGAAGTATTTTATATGGTCTTTGTTGTCGTCTTTTAAGATCGTCCTTGAATAGACAGACCCAATCGCCAAGATGATATAAAGCTGGCACAGTTCTTTAAGTGGAGCATTCGTGGGGTCTTGATAAATCTTATCCACCATTTCAAGCTTCAGATGCTTGCTCTCAAAGACGTAAACGAGATTGTTCGAGTTGGCAATAAACAATGAAACTAGCTCATCACACCGTTTTCTCAGAGGTAACGGCACCGATAGCAGCTGGCTTGATGTGTCTGGAGCATCAACGATATTGAACCTCTTTGGGTCGTTAACAAACCGGGAATTCGATAGATGGTACAGTCCAACATTCGCAAAGATCTTTCTCGTCTGTTGCAGCAACGATAAAGGCGAAGACTCTCCGATGAATCTCATGTTACCATCGTTATCCATCAGCATCCTTGTGCTGCCTGTTTCTTCGGGGCTCAGCGTGCTTTGGTCATTCTCGTTGCCCATCTTCTGAGTATAAAGACCATCCACAACGTAGTCCTCAGTGGTTTTATCTATAGGCGATTCATTCTTCTTCTCACTGCTTTTCTTCCAGTGACTGTACCGTATTGATCTCTTGTCCACAATGTCGTAATTACAGTCATCGTTGCCTCGGGCCTGGCAAAAAGAGCAAGGCTGTAAACCGTCACATTTCCTCTTCCGAGTCTTACAGAAAGTACAGGCTTTTTTAGCCTTGGTCCTCTTGTCACTCATCCTTTGTTTTGGCTTTAAAGTTGGCTTCTACAGAGACGGTGGAAAATCGGGTGGCGGAGTTTGCTCTTTATTTCACTTCCGCTGCCCCCCGTGGGGTTTTTGAAATGCGCGTATTCGCGCGCGCTTCCCAGCATCAACTATTTCCGCCCCCCCCCCTTAGGTGGAGATACTCGATGGTATAAAAAGGGTAGGCTCCCCCATGCTCCATCGCTATGAAGTGTGAGAAATGCTGGAGTAAGCAAAGATGTTGAGGTTTGTCAGATGGTCTTCCTCCTATAGAAGCAAAGTGGTCTCCTCGATCGACGAGGCCCTCGAAGGGATCCAATCGGGCTCCACCATACTCTCTGGTGGGTTCGGTATTAGTGGACTGCCCGAGATGCTAATCAACGGTATTTTGTCTAAACCCCATATCAAAGGCATCACTGCTGTTTCCAATAACGCTGGTATTGATAAGAGGGGACTCAGTAACTTACTGGAAAGCAGACAGATCGATAAGATGGTCAGCTCATTCATTGGTAATAATAAGACATTCGAGAAGCTCTACCTCAACGGTACTATTGAGTTAGAGCTTTGTCCTCAGGGAACAATTGCCGAGAGATGTCGTGCTGGTGCTTCTGGAATTCCAGCCTACTACACCGCAACGGGTGTGGATACCTGGATCGAGGAAGGTAAAATCCCTTCAAGATACGGCAAGGACTCTAAGGTTATCAAGACGGGAGAAGCAAAGGAGTCTCGGGTTATTGATGGTAAGAAGTATATCCTGGAGAAGGCTATCTATGGTGATGTTGCTTTGGTGAAGGCTTACAAAGCTGATACACTGGGTAACTGCTGGTTTAAAGGCTCTGCTAGAAACTTCAATCAAGTCTTTGGTAAGAATGCTAAGCTCACCATTGTTGAAGCAGAGAACATAGTTGAGCCAGGCGATATAAGACCCGAGGATGTTCATTTACAATCCATCTATGTCGATCGTGTGATTCAGTCACAGTCTCCAAAGGACATTGAGATTCTCACTGTTCAAGATGGAGACTCTACTACTTCAAAGCTATCAAACTCAAGAGTCAAGATTGTTAAGAGGGCATCAATGGAGTTCCAAGATGGTCAATATGTGAATTTGGGTATTGGTATGCCAACATTAGCACCAAATTATCTCCCAGATGACATTGTTGTTCATTTGCAAAGTGAAAATGGAATCTTAGGTATGGGTCCATATCCAGTCAAGGGTCAGGAAGACCCAGATTTAATCAATGCTGGTAAGGAAACCGTCACGTTGAATGCCGGTGCCTCGTTATTCGGTTCAGATGAGAGCTTTGCCATGATCCGTGGAGGTAAAATATCTTTGACTATGCTTGGTGCTTTACAAGTATCCCAAAACGGTGATTTGGCTAACTGGGGATTACCAGGTAGAATTAAAGGTATGGGAGGTGCAATGGACTTGATCTCTAACCCAGAGAAAACAAGGGTTGTTGTATTGATGGAACATACCGATAAAAAAGGTCGCTCTAAGATTGTTGAAGAATGTGAATTCCCATTGACAGGTTCGAGATGTGTTAGTCGTATAATCACAGAGCTTGGTGTATTCGACATCATCCCAGGAAAAGGTCTTCAGCTGATTGAAGTGTTTGAAGACAGCAGCATTGAAGAGATTAAAGAAAAAACTTCTGCCAAGTTTGAGATCTCGGAAAACTTGGTTTATATACCTGTTTAAATATAATACATATATCATATATCATCATTCTAGTAGAAAGACGAGAATTCCTGGTAGAAAGAATGGAATATACCTACAATGGTAGGAAGAGGATTTTCTACAATGAATTCAAAGCGTATCAATAAATAAATAAAAAGAACCTAAATAAACTTCAAGATTGAATGACCTTTGATGAGATCTCAATGTGACCAACCTGAGGCTTGTCATTCGTCATGTTTTCCAAAACGGATTTGATCTCTGCGAGGTTTTGGTCACCAAGGTATTTTCCTCCATATTTTTCGAAATATTCCAATTCCAACTTAGTTTGGACTCTTTGGATTTTTTCTTTATCCTTCTGCATTTCAACCTCCAATGGTAATTTGATGTCATAGTTCAACATGACTTCAATTCCATTGGATTTCAACTCATTCAAGGATTTGTTTGCGTGTGAGCTTATCAATCCCAATTTACAATTCTCAATAGGCTCAAAATCAACAATACAGTCCTCCTTAACAGCAAAGACAGAATCGTCCTTGGTGTATGGGTCACTGGAGTTATAAATCTGAGTGATCAAACCATGGTACTCAGGGTAAGTCACTTTCCAATGGATGTGTGATGGTCTGTTTGGATGTCTATCCATGAATTGCAGCAACTGACCAGCTGGACCATCATATGGGATTGGATAAGAGGTTGGCTTCAAACAGATGTACGAATAGTAACCATTCTCATCTGTAAAGTAAGTTCCTCTCAGGTTATAATCTGGCTGGTCAGGGTCCTGCTGCTCATAGAGTCCATTTGGTGCACAGTGCCAAACCTCAACCTTGGCACCAACCAATGGTAAGCCTTCAGAGTTGGTCACTTTACCATAGACCAAACACTTGGTACCACCAACTTCCTTTTGAATCATGGATTCACCGTTCTTGTACACGGGCGAGTTGTCCCTGTAGAAGGGACCAATGATAGCACTTGAAGTCTTCTCAACGTGATCAAGCTTATGGGTCAAGTTATCAACGAGTGTTTCCAGACCAATGACATCAGAGACCAAGATACCTTCGTTTCTCTTGTCATCACTCATGTGACCAATCTCGTTGATGATATCGATTCCCCATAACCACTCATCGGTGGTGAGCTGTACTTCCCTTGCAAAGTCATGAACATGCTGAATGAGGCGTCCAATAACAAATCTTGATCTTGGGGTGGACTTTGGCCCCATAGAGGAGATGACATAATCTGTAAATTCTTGACCTGAAGACATATTTTTGATCCTTTTAGTTTGATTCTTTAAACTATGGAGTTATGAAAAAGTTTGAGCTTTGGGAGTTGAGCAGATACCACTGGTTTATATAATCGACATTGGTCTAAGCATTAATGAAATAATCATCCGATTGTTCATTGGTTATTTTTTTTCAGTGAAAGTGTGGGGAAATCGGTTATTTAGCTGACGGAAGTAGAAACTGCAACTTCCGCTACCCGCTACCCCACACCGCAAAACACCAGGAACTTTTCTCCGCCATCTCCACCATCTCCGCTAGGCTTCCACTTTAAAATCTGTGTATATCTTTCTTTTTCCTTTGAACTTTTCAGTCTTCCTATGACCATCCCCCTCTTTGACAGTTTCTCTAAACCAAATGACCAAATATTCGCAGTTGGAAGAGGCCCAACGGATCTTCAAGAATGTGGTCTTGGACAAAGCTCTTATCCCACAGGAACTCAAGCAATTTGTTGGCAATGTCCAGTTTGTAAATGGATCGGACGAAATGGTTCTTCCATGTCGTTTGAAAGAATGTGAAGTCTCTGCTGCTCTGAAAGCTGTTGAAGCTGTTGTGGCAATGGCCATCTCTGAAGACCGTTTGGACAAAGAAGACTCGGCCATTGTTGATCTTCAACATTCTTTGATGTTTCTCTTTATGACTTACTTATCTTCAATCGATGGGTTTTCCAAGCTTGACAAAGAAGTTAAAGGTTATTTGAAAGACACGGATTTGAACCAGGCTCAATCAATTCTCTATAGAAGAATGTCAGCAAACTTATACAAGACGAAGGATAAATCACCACAAAAGTACTACCATATCCATGGTTCATTGGATGCATCCAAGCAGTTGAATCTCATCGGTCTCCCTTCCCACGATCCTACCCTTACCAAATACATGGACGTTGTTGATACTATCCAATCTGCAGTGGAGAGATTCACTGTTGATGAGTTGGAGCAACAGACCATTCAACATAAGCAAGCTGGTGTCGAAGCTCTCAAGTATGAAGATTTCCTTCAAACACCACATGGAAAGGTTATTAGTGAAGAGCCATTGTGGACAATTGAGGATTTGGAATCTACAACTCCACCTGTTCCATTCACTAAGTTATCCGGTGAGAAACCACAAATCTTATCTGGAATTAAAGTCATTGAACTGTGTAGGGTCATCGCAGGTCCTACCATTGGACGTGTTCTTGCTGAATACGGTGCAGAGGTTATCAAAGTTGCTAGTGCTAATTTACCAGATGTGCCTTTCTTTCAAGTGGACTGTAATGTCGGGAAACATACCACGTCTCTTGATCTCAAAGACGAAGCTGACCGTGCTAAGTTCGAGAAGCTACTTGAGACTGCCGATGTCATCTTAGACGGTTATAGAACCCATGCTATTGAAAAGCTCGGTTATGGCCCTAAGAAGATGGCAGAACTCGCAGAGAAAAGAGGTAAAGGGTACATCTATGCTTCCGAGAACTGTTTTGGATTCAAAGGTGAGTGGGAATACAGAGCTGGCTGGCAGCAAATTGCTGATTGTGTGAGTGGTGTTGCATGGATCCAAGGACAATCTCTAGGCTTAGATGAGCCTATTGTTCCACCATTTCCTATGAGTGACTATGGTACAGGTGAAATAGTCGCAATCTCGGTTTTGATAGCTTTATACAGAAGAAGCAAAGTTGGTGGGTCATATTGGTGTAAATCTTCTTTATTACAGTATGATTTGTTCTTGATCAAGCAAGGGCTTTATCCTGATGAGGTTTGGAAGTCAGTTCTTGAGAAACAAGATGAAAAGGTCTTCCAATTGAGATACTATGACTCGGTTGATAAGATCTCATCTACTTGTTTGAGATCTATGAGAGATCAGAAGCCTGAACTCTTTGATGGTGATGCCAGTGATGTTAATTCTTACTTCTTTGAAGAATATAGTCCTGGGTTTAAAGGAACTGTTAAACTCTTGAAACCAGTTGTCAAATTGAAAAACACTAGAAATGGATTCAATTGTCCTACAAGACCAAACTCTAGTGATTCAGCTGAATGGTTCATGAGTAATTAGATATACTTACAATTATACACTATTATATATATTTCATTGTAAAGCAGCTTTAGCTTGGGCAGTATCCAAGTACACAACGTAAAACTCCAACTTACTGAAACTACCATCTTGGAAGACCATGTTAGCAGCGAAATCAGTGACAACGGTTTTTCCATTGATGAGTTTATACTCAACGGTACCAGTTAGTAAGAATTCTTTGTCGCCCATGGAAGCAACTTTAGTGACCTTATGGTGTCTCTTGGTCACTGTTTTCCACATTCCCTGTCTCATACCAGCAATCTCGTCAGAGCCTTGGAAAATGGCAGTAGCCATTTGCAACTTTGCATCCTCAGTGAATAGATTTAAGTATGGATCATTTGCAACTGATGGAGCCGGTGGTGGAACATCAGATGCCTCATACAAGGCGTCCAAGTAGAATTGGAGCTTCTTCTGTATATCAGGAGTTACCTGTGGCGAATAATACGGAGACACTGGCATTTGATCTTTGCTGGTTGTCCTTTCTCTACTAGGATATTGCAGAAACTAAGGAAATATTTCATTGGCATTTCAGGGTTAGTAAAGCACTTGGCGTGCCCGAAACCGAGGCGGAAATAGGCGGTGATAGCGGAGACTTGTTTCTCTGCATTTTACCCCTTAAAAGTGTTGAACTTTTGTAATTTGATCAATTTCCGCCCAAATCCCGCCCAAATCCCGCTGTTTGGGCTATAACAACCCTGGTTCGGATTCCATAACAAATGGTCATTAACCCAAGAGAATTTTAGAAAGGTCATTCCTTACGTGGGGAAGCTACAACTCTTTCTGGTCCGTTATGACTATGAAGGGGAGGGGAAAACCCATTGTGATTCATTTAAAGAGTAGTCCAGTGCCGTTCTAACCATGCGATATATCCAGTAATTATAAATCTTTACTAATCAATAAAATATGTCTTCTACACCAGGTTCTGCTTCTGCCCAATTCAACATGGGGCCTGATCTTGAATCGTGTAAACCTGAAGTCTATCATAGCCAAAGCCAGGATGGCGAAAACCCAGATGTTCTTCACCGTATCACTACGTCCAAGAGTGGTGAGATCATCTACTTAGGTGAGAAGGCATTTCACAAGTCTGATCTTCAAAATGCATTTGGTGGTACTTTGAATCCATCTTTGGGCCCAAAGCCAAAAGGGAATTCCATTATGGGTAACCCTGTTCCATTGGGACTTGCAACTTTCTCTTACTGTGTTCTTGTTATTTCCCTTGTTAACATCCAGGCACGTGGTGTTACAAACATCAATATCGTAATTGGTGCTTCATTCTTCTATGGTGGTGTTATCGAGCTTATTGCTGGTATCCTTGCAATCTTTTGTGAGGGTACATTCCCAGCTGTTGTCCTTGGTGGCTATGCTGGATTCTGGTTAAGCTACGGTTGCATCCTTACAGATGCGTTTGGTATAAAGTCAAGCTATGAGACCCAGGATGAGTTCAATGCAGCAATGGGATTCTTCCTACTTGGTTGGCTCATTTTTTCTTTCTTGCTCCTTTTACTTACACTGAAAGCTACAGTTGGGTTCTTCCTACTTTTCGTTTTCATTAACTTATTTGTTTTCTGCTTGACCGTTGGAACTTTCATTGGGAGTACCAACTGGACAAAGGCTGGAGGCTATCTCGGTATCATAGCTTCCTGTGTTGGGTGGTACAACATGTACGCAGGTATCTCATCGCCAACCAATACTTACCTTCATGTCAAGCCTATCTTCATGCCAGGTGCACCAAGAATCTAAGATGTCATCTTTCCAAAAACCGAATATTTTCCTATTTATTTATTTTATCTAAAAACTCTTTTTTTCACTTGTGCTAATCGTAGAAAGAGTCAAATCGGCGGATGCTCCAAAAGCGGAAATAGCCCTTCTCGAATGTTTTATAAAGGGAACCCCATCCCCCCCCCACAAAACATGCCAACTGACACCGCAAATTACCTACAAGAAACACAAATGTCCGATTCAGCTATCTTCGTTACTAAACAATTGCACGCATTGGCATTCACAGATTTCCGAGGCAATGGGGACAAGCCTGTTATTGTCTTCATCCATGGCCTTGGATCTTCGCAGAACTACTACTACCCCATAGCGAAGGCCTTCCATTCGAGAGGTTACTCCTGCTTGACATTTGATAACTACGGTGCTGCATCTTCCCCTTTGAAAGATACTCAAGTGACGGGAAATGCTATTGACATTGCAGCTAATGATACTTGTGAGCTTATTCAGGGTCTAGGCTACCAAAAAGCCATACTTGTGGGCCACTCTATGGGAGGTATGATTGCCAACTATGTGTGTTCTGAGAAGACCAGACAGGCATTCCCTGATATTGAAGTAGTGAAATTGATTCTCTTGGGACCTGTCCATCCTAATAAATCATTGATTCCTGTGTTTGCTAATCGTGTTAAAATGTTACAGGTTAGCCCACTCATCACTACGCTGGCTACCCAGGTCTCTGAGACCGCTGTTGGTTCTCAATGTTCTGATCTCAAGAAAGCATTCATCAGAGAACTGGTCTCAAGACAAACCGTCGAGGGGTATATCTACAATTGTCAGGTTATTGTCTCTACTTCGACCTTACACGAAGAAACCAATTTTTTCGATTCTGTATACTCCGATATTTCATGCCCGCTGCTTATCATCTGCGGTGAAGAAGATAAGGCTGCACCATGGAGTGGTTGTGTTGAAGAGATATTTAGCTCGGTTTCAAAGCATAACAACTCGGTCTCGATTAGAAAATTACCGGGAATTGGTCATTGGATAGCGATTGAGGACGTTGAGTCGGTCATTGAGCTCATTGGTGAGTTTTTGTGAAAGAAAAAAAGGGGCCTCGAGGGAACCCCACAAGTGGAAATAGCATCTCCGCTATATAATACGCGATCTTTCTCCGCCAACTCCCGCCCCCGCTTTATTTAAAAGTAACAATCTCGTCCATCTTTTCTTTTCTTTAAGTAGTAATTTATATACATAAAACCAAAGGATAAATAATATGGCCTCAAGGTTACTGACGAAGGCTCCAACAGACATTGTTGTGCTATCTGCATTGAGAACACCGGTCACCAGAGCTAAGAAGGGCGGCCTATCAAAGATGTACCCGGAGGAACTTCTCCATAAAGTTCTCAGAGGTACTATTGACAGATCAAATATAGACCCTGCTCTTGTTGATGATATTCTTATTGGAACGGTCCTTCAGACTCTTGGTGGCCATAAGGCCAGTGCTCTTGCTGTTAAATCTGCTGGATTCCCAGTGAAGACTACGGTTAATACTGTTAACAGACAATGTGCCTCGAGTGCCCAAGCTGCTTCATACGTTGCAAATAGCTTGAGAGCTGGGGATATTGAATTTGGTATTGCAGCAGGTGTTGAGTCGATGACTCATGATTATTTCCCTCATAGAGGTATCCCTACAAGAATATATCAACCTTTCAAAGATGCATCACCGGAGGAGGCCAAGAATGTGTTGATGCCAATGGGTATCACCTCTGAAAATGTTGCCACCAAATTTGGTATCACCAGAGAAGACCAAGATATCTTTGGGTACGAATCACAAATGAAAGCATTTGAAGCAACAGAGAATGGCCAATTCTTGAAAGAGATCATCCCTGTGAATGCAAGAACTTCAGAGGATGGTGAAGCAGAAGAATTTACCGAGATAACCAAAGATGATGGTATAAGAGGATCCGTCACTTTAGAGAAACTTGCTAAATTACCACCTGCTTTCATCGATACCGGTTCTACCACTGCTGGTAATGCCTCTCAGATAAGTGATGGTGCATCTGCTGTAGTTCTAACTACTCGTGAGAACGCAGAGAAACATGGCTATAAGCCTATTGCCAAGTTTATTGGTTCTTCCGTAGCTGGTGTTAATTCAGATTTGATGGGAATGGGTCCATCTGTTGCCATTCCAAAACTTTTATCAAGATTTGAACTCGGTGTTAATGATATTGATATCTTTGAGTTAAACGAGGCATTTGCATCTCAATCATTATACTGTATAAGAGAGTTGGGTATTGATCCAAAGAAAGTGAACCCATACGGTGGTGCTATTGCGTTGGGCCATCCATTGGGTGCTACTGGTGGTAGAGTCATCTCTACTTTACTCAATGGTCTAAGTACACAAGGAAAAGAGCTCGGTGTTGTCTCAATGTGTATGAGCACAGGCCAAGGTTATGCTGCATTATTCGCCAATGAGGCTTAATATTAGACGCATATATATATATATATATAATCCATATTATTTAACTGAATGAATTAGTTATCGAAAAATACAAATTGTAGGCTACTAAATAAGCGTGGACTAAATGAATAGAGAGCCGTAACACCCACACACCACCCGAACACCATTTATACTTGGAGCTATTAAATTGAATAACTTTTAATAAAATGGGAAATAATTGATAAGAATTAGTTTTATCAGTTTTGATTTAATTGTATATTCCATATTATAGTTCAGAATTTTGAAATTACTCGATTTTGGAAGTGCCTCATGAAATTTTAACAGAATCATAAGAAATAAAAGTTGATTTTAGCCGAAAGATCGAACACTTCTTGGGAAGCTTTCAATTGAAATTCCAAAAAAAACCTTATTTCAAATAAATGTTTAGGAAAATAGAACAATCAAGCTTATATTTATAATTTCACGCTAAATTTTACAAAATTTCCCCAAGAATTTGCTGTTTCATTCAATTTTATATGGTGCCATGCGCACAAAACACTGAAATATACGCGAGAGCTGCGTCCATGGCAACGCGTAGCGCGTAGTTTACGGAAAAATCAAAACATTGAATTGCCACCCTTAACGTCTATCACAGGGTTTATGAGCCTAACCATTTGATGTCTCTCAATCCGATCAACAAACGTGTAAGCTGACTGCTATGCTCTATGAGAAATCAACCACTAACAGGAATACATAGATCAGAAGTGTCTCCGATGAGGGAGCACCGGTGTTTAAGAAGTCGCATACTGTGATAACCAAGGATGATGAGCCAATTGCAGAGCTTTTCAGTATGATTGAAGGGTCCCCACACCGTACCATTTCGTATAAAGAGCGGTTTATTGTTGGGCGTAGTCGACAGTGCGATATTCAGCTCCTGGGGAATGACATCTCAACGAAGCACTGTGCGTTCATCCCCGTGTTTAACGAAGTCACTGGACAGGTCTATCTCAACATTGTTGACTCCAGTACCAATGGTACTTTTGTCAATGGTGTCAAGCTGAGTAACAACAACCAATTGCTGAAAGACGGAGACAAAATCAACTTTGCAAAGAGTGCTAGTTATGTCTTTAGATACAGACGTAACCTCCACTCAGAGAGCAGCAGTAACAAAGAGAACGGCCACATTACAAAGCTGAAGAGTCCACAAATCACGTTCAGCGACGTTTACGTCATGGGTAAACAGCTTGGATCGGGCCATTACGCGACAGTGAACGAGGCATACAACAGAAAGACAAGTAAAAGAGTCGCAGTGAAGGTATTTAAGCCACAGAGGCTTGATGATGCAAAGAGCTCCAAACAGTTCAACCAGGAACTGAACGTTCTGATGAGTATCAAGCACCCGAACATTGTCGAGCTGATCGATAGGTTCATTGAGCCTATAAACAAGCATCAAGTAACGACGTACTTGGTGCTAGAGAAAGTCAACGATGGAGAACTGTTCACGAGGATTGTAAAGAAGCAGCATCTACGGGAGAACGAGTGCAAAGCGATTTTCAAGCAGATGCTCCAAGGGCTTCGATACTTGCACGATAGAGACATCATCCATAGAGACATCAAACCGGAAAACATCCTTTTGAACATAACGAGAAGATCAAGCCCGGATCAGCAGCAGACTGGGCCATGGGACGAAGATGAGATCGACGTTTCAGTGAAGATTGCAGATTTTGGACTTGCAAAGTTCATCGGAGAACACGAGTTCACAAACACCCTGTGTGGTACCCCTGCCTACGTTGCTCCTGAGGTACTGAAGTCTACGAGAATGTACTCAAAGAACGTTGATCTGTGGAGCTCTGGTGTTCTACTATACGTCTGTCTGGTTGGGTTCCCGCCATTTAGCGATGAACTAGGACCACCAACGATGAGAGAACAAATTCTACAAGGGAAATACGCATTTTATTCGCCTTACTTTGATGATATCGACGACCAGGCTTTGGACTTTATATCCAAGCTGATGATGATAGACCCACAGAGACGTCTAGACATTCACAAGGCCATTGAGCACCCGTGGTTCAAAGACAGCTCAACAAGTCAACTGGCAATACAAAGATCACCGGTGAAGGGTGCTTTGCCAAAGACTTACACTGAGCTTTCAATGATGAGCATGGAAGAGGACAGTGATTAAATGAAAGTTCTTCTGTTTACGTTTTGTAGTTTTTACTTTTCCACTGGGCGGCTAATCTATAAGTATATAAAGGGGGGAACCCCCCACATTTCCACAGTTTACCTCAACTACGGAAAGACGCAGAGCAGGGCGGCTATTTCCAAATTATGAGTAATTATAGAGGAAAGCAGAGGAAAGGTGTCAGCAGCTACACACCGACCAGCTTGGATTGGAACGCATTGGAGAATGCCTCAGTGGAGTCAACACTTCGGGATCTACAGGAACTGCCATTGCAGCAGTTCTTGGAGCCACCGCTAGACGAGCTGATTACAACGGAAGATGACAATGAGAACATGGACAATGAGGACATTGATAAGCAGCTAGTTATGTGGGCAGGCCGTCTCGAGCTTGAGTCCATAGATCTCAGAGAAAAGTCCAAGGGGTTGATTGGAGAATTACTCACTAACAGTGAACATCTTCAGAGTGCCACGAGTGAAATACACGGCGCCATTGAAGCTTTGAAATCTTCTAAAATCACGGAAAAGACTACGCCAGCCGATTTGAAGAAGATTCTTGTAAAGCTCACGGATATCCAAAATCTACAAAGACAAACAAGTGATAAGGAGTTGCTGAAAAGACTTGATAGACTCTCATCTGACATCACCACCATCTGGAATAAAACCCATTCTCGACCATTACTCTCTAAAGCTGCAATTTCAGACTTAGCTCCGAAATTGACCAAGATAACAGAATTCAATAAAAGCCATGAGAAGTCACTTGAAGATCAAAGCGGCCAGTTAAGCTTATTGCGGTCAGAATTGAAAGAGCTCTCGAAAAGTATCAATCATGTGAACACCTTGCAAGTCACTTTTAGTGCACAGTTGATCCAGTTGACAAAGTCTCAGGAGTGTATGAAAAAAGAGCTCAGGTCTTTAAAACAAAGCATCCCTGGCGAATCTGCCGTGCCATTGACACCCGAGTCGTCAATGGTATCTAAACCGGCTATATACACAAGGAGGTACAGGAGTCAACAGAGAAGCCGTATGGAAAGAAGGGTAGTACAGTCGCAATCGCAGCCACATAACCGGGATTCATATATTAGCTTATTATCTGATGATATCATTGAGGCTTAAAAAACATCTGACGAGACAATTGATCTTGTCTTATCGATTTTAACTCTCAGATGCCTTCCGTTTGCCGTGGATTCGATACCAAGCTGCGTAAAATCTCTGTAGTACAACTCATATACAACCATATACCTTTCAATGAAGTCTTTCACTTGGTCATCTGTCATTCCTGTGCCTTTCTTTGCAATCAGCTCATGCTCTTGTTCTATTCTCCATTCATAGACGTTATGGATGTCGTCTGTATCGTAAAAGATGTCAACATTCACAAAGTCCCAGATTTTAACGTATCCGTCCAAGTTTGAATTCAATTGGTATAGTTGCTCGATGTCAAATTTTTTCAGCAGTTCACTTTGTTGCACTTTCTCTAGGATTCCCTCATCGCTGTCAAATGGGACAAACCCGTTGAACCAGCCCTCTAATACAACAATGTCAATCGGCGTTGTCACAGTGTACCAGTCTTCAACGGGTGCTCTGTCACCTTCGCCATTGAAAGACGACTTCTCGTACCTTGGAACTGCAAACCCGACTTTCTTATTGTCCAAATCAGACATCAGCTTATACGCTAAGTCAACGTCATGTGTGCCTGGGACACCTCGGCCTTTCAGCAGTGGGTTCCCGAGGTTATCATTCTTCAATTTTGTTAAGTTTTCATGTGTTAAGTAGAGATCATCCGTAGAGACGGTGATCGACTTAAGCTGTGGATAATTCTCGGTCAAATAGTCAATTAGCTTGGAAGACAGAAACGATTTGCCTGATCCTTGTGGTCCTGACAATGAGATAATCAGTGGCTTCTCTTTGTAGTCCCAAGAAGTCAGCACTGGAGTCAAAAACTCCACTGCCTTCTCTAACACGGGAATTGCCATTCTTTATGATTTCTCGTTGGTCTTGGCCACATGAGGAAGGAAGCAGAGGAATTTTGTGGGGTTATGTCTTTTTTATATGCTCCCTTTTCGTGGGTGTGTGAAATTTTATGTGGGGCAATCTTTTTACATGCACTTAAAGTTTTGTGTACGATTTTTTCATTTCTTTTTATTTTTCATGTTTTATATATAAAAGACATTTCAAATGGCTTTCAAATCTTTTAATTTTGAGACCAACTCATCAACGGAGCCGACTTTGATACCTGCCTCACGCACTGGTGGCTCTTCGACTTTCAAGATTTCGAGTCTCTTTGTGACGTCAACGTCGAAGTCTGTCAGTTTTAATTTCTCCAAAGGCTTCTTCTTGGCCTTCATCATGTTAGGCAACGTTGTGTAACGAGGCTCATTGAGTCTCAGGTCTGTGGTGATGATCATTGGCAATTTAGAAGTTATGGTCTCTTCACCTCCATCGATTTCCCTTGTGACTGTGATTTGGTCGCCATTAACTTCAACTTTAGCAGCGTTTGTAGCCTGAGGCCAGTTCAAGAGACCAGCGAGCATTTGGCCAGTGTGGTTGGAGTCGTCATCGATGGCCTGTTTACCGAGGATGATCAAATTGGAGCTGTTCTTCTCTGCGACCTGCTTCAAGATCTTTGCGACACTTAATGGCTCAATCTCTTCTTCGCCAACATCGATCAAAGTTGAGGAGTCACAGCCTTTCGCCATGGACTGACGTAGGATATCCTGTGATTTTGTTGGGCCAATGGAGACGACATGGATCTTCTCTACTAACTGCTTGTTTGCCTCACGGATACGCACAGCTTCCTCAACGGCAATATCACAGAATGGGTTAATACTGAACTTGACACCGGTCTTCTCAATCCCCGTTCCGGCCTTGTTGATTCTTGGTTTGATGGCAAAGTCAATGACCCTTTTAACAGGAACAAGGATATTCAATTTGGACATTTCTGCTATATCTTTGTCTCCAAACTGGCACTGTCCTTTGGTGAGATTTGGGGTGTCGATCCCTTTAATTTTCTGATGACTCGGGGAGTGTCTTGCACGTCTGGAAATGGCAGACTCCCCAGCCTCGGGCTGATTTCTATAGTTGAGCGAACATATTTCAGTATGTGTATGACGTATATAAGGTATAAAGCTTATAGATATAAATAGAATAAATAAATAGTGAATAAATAATAAATAAAATCAGACGGTTGTCTTCTCCAAGGACTCATAAGGTGGTAACTTGAAATCCCATGATTCTTCGCCCTCTCTGGTTTCATAGTACTTCTTCAAATCGATGCCATGGTACTCATGGGTGAAGAAAGAGAACCATGGGAAGAAGAACAACGCATGCTGAGAGTTCTTAGAGTTTCTCATTGCAACTTCTTGGAGGTCTGCTGTCATTGAAGGCTTCTTACCAAATGGTGGCAATCCTAAGCTCAGATTCTTTTTAACTTGGTATCTATCCATCTGAACCTCTCTTGAGTTCTCAGTATGGCCCCAGAATCTCTTTGTAGATCTGTTATAGGCAAGGATAAATCCACCAACACAACCAAGTAACCCACAAACCCTCATGACAGAGTTTGAAGGCTTGACAAAAGTACGGCCATTAACAGGATCCATCATCTCAAACAACGTGAAAGCAGCTGGGAACCCCACAGTGGAGAGACCCCAGACACCATAGTCCGAGAGACGGAAGTAGGAGACAACACGAGTGAAGTGTGGATCTGGGTCAATAGTCTGTGTGGGTGTTAGTCGTCAACACCAGAGCGAAAACATCAAGAAAGAAACTCACTTCAAAAGGTGCGACTGTTTCGATATGCATTGGTGTGTTATCAATTGAGATTATAGCCATCTTGAAAAAGGTTAAAGTTTATAGATTTTTCAAAAAATCATTCCACTTATTAAAGGGTAACTGGAGAGGCTGCCCACTTTCTTTTGTTAACCGCACACAAAATGATTCGCGAAATCGCCAAAGGTCGCGGGAGGTGGGGTCGAGGTTTTGTTAGTGCTGAAATTTACGCGGGCATGGGGCTTAACATGTACTCATACTTACGCTGGATATCTGATTAGTAAAGAGAACGCTCCAGCCGCCGCGAAAACGGCTGCGGTGCCACATAACCTCGGTAGAAAAAAGCAATTCCGCGATTACCAATCGACGTTTTATATAAAAAGAAAGACTTTGTCACCTTGTTCTTTGTAACAAACATCTACTCAACCACATCACACACACATATATAAAACACAAAATGGTTAACATTATTAATAACAAAGCTGAGTTCAACACTGCTATTGCTCAATCCAAGCTCGTTGTTGTCGACTTCTTTGCCACTTGGTGTGGTCCTTGTAAGATGATTGCCCCATTGCTCGAGAAGTTCTCTGAGCAGTACGCTGAGGGTGCCATCTTCTACAAGCTTGATGTTGATGAGGTTGGTGATGTTGCTCAGGAGCAGGATGTTTCCGCTATGCCAACTATCATCTTCTACAGAGATGGTAAGGTTGTTGACAAGGTTATCGGTGCTAACCCTAACGCCATTAAGGCCAAGATTACCGCTAACTTGTAAGTTTCATAGATACGAAGCAATGAATTTTTTAGAGTTTTTCATTAATTGTAGTTATTCAAATCGATAAATCAGTAAAACCATTGAGCATCTTTAAGTGAATACTTCTAAGTCATTAGCTGTGACGTGGATTATCTCGATCCCTCTGTGTCTTATCTGCGAGCGAGAAAAAAATAAACAAGGAATGTTTCTAGAAGCATATGACAAAAAGAAAAGACAAAGAGAGATGAGATAATATAACAAACAGATAAGACAATACAATAAATCACATAAGACACAATAGTAATATAAAGAACATAACACAACGAACGTAATAAGAGAAATGTCAAATCGTATAACAAAACCAAGCCATAATGGTAAGACATCAGATCGTCGTTTAGCTTCAGGTGTTAGACCAGAAGCTTACCTCTTAAGTGAACGTGCTAAAGCAAATGAGTCTAAATTATCTATGGACGTTATCACATCAGCAAGGAATTCTCAAAATGACTCAAAAGATGATTGGGATCCTACACATTTTAGATTATTTGTTGGTAATTTAGGTTCAGATGTTACAGATATGATTTTATTGAAAGCTTTTAGTGCTTATAAATCCGTTTCAAAAGTGAAAGTCCCATTGGTCAAAGGTGTAAATAAAGGGTTTGGATTTGTCAGTTTCAAAGATGCAAATGATTATTTAAAAGCTTTTAAAGAAGTTAATGGTAAATATATTGGTCATCATCCATGTACTCTAAAGAAGGCAAATGATTTGGGTAAAAAGAAATTTAAAAAGAAATAAGTCACATGAATCAATACAAGTTCACAAGACAAAGTTTTGTATATATTGCATTTGTCTAATATAATTTGTGTCATTTAATATAAAGTATGCATATGACACGATGTCTGTAACCCGCGAAGTTTGTATAGAAAAAATCATCAACTCATCTTTAACATTGAACAAAAAAAAAAGGAATAGAAAGAGAGAACAAGAACAGAACAACAGGAACAAGAATGAGTCTTTTACTCCATACAAGACTCTTTTCAAGGAGCTTAAGACTTCCTGTTAGATCGTTGATACGTTTCCAGTCCAATCTATCAAAACCTTCAAACAAGACATTAACAACACCTTCATCAAATGTTCCATTACAACCAATACCAGAATCATTCCGTAAGACCATTCCAGGTGAAACTGAACAATCCAATTCTATAATGGAGCGTTTACCAACGTTCCCTTTAAGAAGTAAGAACACTTTGTTACCTCGTCCAGGTGTACCAACTGCTGCTACTATGCCATTACGTTCAATGATGGAGATTTTGGATAAGAAGAAAGCACCAGAATTAATTTATGAAGCTGAACCACATCAGACGTATTTTGTCATTTGTGGAGCCCTGGCAGTTATATTTGCAATTTATGGACTGACATTTATAGATTGGGGTTTTAGAGCTGTTTGGCAATTATACCAAGAAGACAAAGACTTATTAATGTTTGCTACGAGATCAGGTATGTGCATTGGTATCACAGGTATTGCCATTGGAGTTTTCTATATGGCCATTAACTTACCAACGAGATTGATCAGACGTATTTGGATTGTCCCTGGTAAAAACAAAGGACAAAAGTTTGTTAAATTTACTACTCATCCATTATTACCAAACAGAGCCACACCTGTCTACACGGTTCCCTTGGAGAATTTGAGCAGAGGTTTCAGATCCAAGGTCTTCACCAGAAATGGTATCTACGGAACCAAAGATCGTGCTTCTTTCTTCTTTCTATTGAAAGAAGCCAATAAGAAGTTTGGCTACTGGATTGTTGACAGAAATGGCTGGTTTTGGGGAGACGGTCGTGTGTTTGATATTCTCTTTGGTAAAGAGTCACTAGAAGAGGCACAAAAGGGCCAATCGTACAACGATAAGCTGAAAGAAGCAAGTGAAAAGTTGAAAGAAGAAAGAGAAAACTTGAAGAAGGAGCACGGTGCTCTATGGCAGGTCAAAACTACAAAGAAGATGTTCAAGAAAGACTTGAAGAAGATCACCGAGATCGTTTCAAACCAGAAGAAATTGAAATAGCTTATTTAACTTGTATATAACATGTATATAAATGTATCAGAATGTGTCAAACTGCCCTGTCACTGTCAAAAGTCACACGATCGTATAACCAGCCAGCCTTGTCCCATTCACCCCACTTTTTCGGGCCATTTTATGTCAGATTTAGCCTCAAGTATGGGTGTTGTGGTATTTCCTAATTGGGTAAAGGATCAGATCACCCTGGTAAATCCTGATTTCAGAGGTAACCAGCCACAACAATGCTTGTAGACGGTGATACACACAGATAAATGAGGTGATACTAGCAGTTAGAGTGTAGCTAGTGCACTAATCCCTGACGATTGTATCATGTTAGAATGACTGAACAGAATGGCATTGAGCTGAATGGCATTGAGCTGAATAGAATGGCATAGTTTTCGGCTGAACCGAGTTATAGCGAGCTGAGTAGACTGATTTAATAATAGAACTACTGAGCTAGCTCTAATCCACCTGTACCACTGCTAATATAACATAGTGTGCCGTATTTAAAGTTTAGAGCCATTGCCAAATACAGGCCATAAGCCCCTAGTCACGTGACCAGGCGCTGCCCCCGTGCGCTGCCCCCGTGCACGTGACCGCACCATATCTTCCCGCGAACGCGTGTTTTTTTCTATCTCTTGCCCTCTTCGGCTAACGCTGCAATCGCGCGCGTGTCGCATTTTCTGATGAAGGACCAATATCATAAAAACAAAGGCACTTTTCCGCAAGACACAAAAGTCGATAGAAAGTTGATAACACAGACGTCTTGGCTTGGTTCTGTTGAAGGGAAAACACCAAAAATGAGGCCTGAATTGCTTGTTAACCAGGCGAGACGCTACCTCACGAGGGTCGCTGCTAAGCCGCAAGCCGTCAAGGTCGCTCTGGCCACGCTGCTTGGCTTTATCGTCGTAGCTCAGCTTTTCAAGAGTTCATCACCAACTATCAAGAAAATTTCGATAGTCAAACCTGGCGAGACCTCCAATGAGAACTACAAATCGCTCGGCAATGACATCATAGATTTGAGTTTTGGTGAGCGTTGCTCAAAGTTTTTCGAGTTTATCGAAGAGAAGGACTCCACTGATGAAGAGTTTGATACAATCTCTTCATCATCGCAATCTTTCAAGCCCGTCACAACTTTGCACGACTTCATCGAGCAGGCCAAGAAGGTCGTCGGCGATAAGTACAAGGAGGAAATGGTGGAGGACTGGAAGAACGCCTACAACAGCTATGCCTCGAACTCCCAGTCCCGTATACAACGGTACTTAACATTCTTCTCCAATGTCAGAGTCTACGGTACCTGCTACATCGACACGGGGATCTTCGAGGAGCTGACAGGCTCGTCGTCCTTCAATCTGCTCTGGAACGACGAAGTCACCTCTCAATTGGACGAATCCAACCTCTTCCACCTATCAAATGAGTTTGGCTTAAGGTACTTCTCCTGGGTCTCAGGGATAAGACCTGTTTATAAGAAGATGAGCTCTACCACGGCCGAGGTCGGGGTCCCTCAGATCGAGCCTTCCTACGAGGCCGAGACCGTTGGTAAGGCCTCCTTCCTCTATAACTTCAAACAGTCGCTGAATGGCCGAGGATTGGTCATCCCGGTTTTGGATAAGGAAGACCTGAATAACCTTAAAAGGCTAGCCAAGGTGTTGAGATTCATTGGCAACACTCTCCCAGTTCAAATCGTCCATAATGGGTTCCTCGATGGCCCAATGGAAGAGTCTATCAGGGATGCCTTTGTTAGCGAAATTGTTCACTCTGACTTCATATCCTGGGAAGACTCCAAGATCTTACCACTTGGATTTGATGCTAACTTCTCTCCATTTGAAGAGGTTTGGTTTGTTAACATTGCTCAGACAATGTCAAAGAAGTACTCAGGTAAGCTCAATGATGGGGTTATATTGAAGAGTTTGGCATTGATCTTTTCATCCTTTGGTCAAGGTATCTTAATCGATCCAAAGGTCATCCCATTACGCCAGTTGCTGGAATTGATGGACACTGTCGATTTTGAAATGACAGGTGCCTACTACTTCCCAGATCTTCTCATTGATGAAGACATCACGCCTGGTGAGTTAGAATTCTTCAAGAAGTTAATGCCAACCGACGTTGATGAAGAAGTCTTCGGTATTGGCAGTTTCTTCCAAGATGAATTCGACAGATTATTCTCTAAAGGTAAAACTCACGTCATTAACAACGACGTTGTTGCTTTGGACAAGAAAGTCCACTTCGTTGGATTATTACTCGCTGTTGAATTACAACTATCACCAATTGTGTTTGAGCATAAGTCAATGCTTAAAGACCTTCTTTTCATTGGACCATCATCGGTTCATCCCGACAGGATGGTTATTTCAAAAACTAAAGCTGCTATCGTTGGAGAGTTCACTCCCGAGGAGAATAGAAGGATCAAACAGTCTGTTTCCAAGGAGATTTGCTCTCAACACATTGGCTACTTCAAAGATGATTCTCTTGTATTCTTTACAAATGGATGTCGAAACTGTGATGCAATGGACGAGCTTGACCTTGAAAAGGAGAAAGATCAAGCTCTTTATAGAACTTTGGAAAAAGATACCGATAAACTTAGACAGTGGGGTGGAAAATCTGCTAAGTTTGAAGGTGCAATTATCCCACTGCCACAAGAAATTGTCGTCAAGAATAACATTGATGAAATTGATATCTCATTGAAGAATTATGGATACTGTGGTGACTCCATTTGGTGTGCTTATGACATCTTGGGTGCTAAAAAAGATGACATATATCATGGAAAAGTCATTGAGTTCGATGACTCTACAAAGCAAGTTCTGAAACTGGTCAGCGACGTATGGATGAAATTCTAAGCAGGGTTTAATATAGAAAGGAATTTAATAGAAAAAAAAAGAATAAGTTCATTGTAAGCTACATCTAAACATAATCTCTACGGTAATAATGGATCTTTCCTGTTGTGAATGGGTCCATCTCAGCAAGGATCCCAATGTGTGCATCCCAATAAGGCCATTTGAAACTACGGGATTTGTCCATTTTTGTATTCAATATGTTAGTTTATTCAATGCTTAGGCATGTAGCTCATTATTTTGGGTCTGTTTATTGCCTTATTCAATCTCCTTATGGCTCTAAAAAACAGACGCGTGAACCTTCGACGCGTTCCACACACGCCTGGGACGCGTCGCAGTTTGGTGAAGAAAAGGGAAGACAGGGAAAAGGGGCTTACAGTTAGGTAAACATTGTAAAATGCAATTACGAACGATGGGCCCAGAACATCCTGATACCAAAGGGTCTTACCAGAGCACAAGACACATAGACAAGTGCTTTATATATAAGACAAGAAAACCGTAGGCATAATAAGACAGAATAATAACAAGGCCACCCTTTGGGGACGAGCTATAACCATAAAACAAGACACGCTAACGTAGCCGTTTGACTTCTAATATCTCTTGGCATTATGTCTTCCAAGAACCTTTGAAATGGTGCTGTGTGTAGTCATCTACTTCACCTTTCTTACCACCGAAGTAGCGATGAGGCAGTAACAACAAATCATCATCATATAGAATTGGATGCTTTTGCTTTGTTATATTTTGCCATCCCATTGGTGATTCCACTGGATCATAGTTGTTGTGAACACTGTTCTTCAGCATTTGGAAGTTGATTTTGTTCTGTAAGTTTAATGGTCTATTTGGATCAATCATTCTCTCTTCTTTGAAGTCAACATTAAACAAAGATTCACTGATCTGATAAACTTCATTCATATAATCAAATACAACATCCGTGTACATTGCTGGGCCTGTCCATTCTAAAGTACCAGCAAATTTAGACTTAGAGTTCATATCATATTCAATACCTTTCTTGGTGACGATATTTGTCTCTGCATCGTAGTGATATAAGGTCAATTCTGTGATTCTAGCAACCAATTCTCTGAATAATGGGTGTCCTCTTTTAGCCTGTAGTGTCCATTGACAAAACTGAACTCTTCTTGCCATACCGTTACGTGCCCATGATTTCTCATCCCTGTCAGATTCTATTCCAACAACACAACCAACCTGGTTCGGCTGGTCATATATAGTGTCGTTATAGGTTAACCAATCCTTAGCATCTGTGTTCAAAGACGTATCAACGTCTGAGTAGATTCCACCGAAGGCATAGACCAATAGATATCTTATGAAATCAGATTTAAGAATGATCTTTGGTAACTTGTGGAAAGCATCACGTACTTCAGGTACCGAAGCAAAAGTTCTGTCAACGATTCCATCAAGCTGTTCATCCGCAACAAGGGTGTAGATATAAGATCCACGAGCTTCTGACTCTTGATTTGCAAATGTTCCTATCAGCTCTCTCAAGCCTTGGTCAATCTGTTCCATATCGTTGGTTTTCCAAGTTTGCCATATGTTTTTTTGTGTCTTATCCACAGATTTTTCATATGGGAAAGCCTTGGACAGTCTGTACCGAAGGTCATCTTGCTTGAAAATGTGATGAACACGGTAATCATCTACAGATGAGTACCCTTTAATCTTGGATTTGTATAACATGTTCAACCTATATTTAGAAGGTTGATGGAAGTTGTAAGCCAATGAGAGGAAGAGGTTAGCCAAGAGAAAGAAAACAACTGATGAAATCGCCACCGTTTTAACCTTTAAGCGTATCATTTTGATATAATGAACTATATGACGAGCTATATGGTGTTCAATAAGCTTGATAAGAAGGTTTAAGAATTTAGAATACTTTTAATGGGCGACGTTCACAAAAATATCGCAAATTTCCGTATCTCTAGTGCAGATATGTCTCAGTCAAAAAAGAGGCAGCTAAAAAACAGAACAAGGCCTACAGAGATAAGCATTTGGAGAGTAAAAAAGCCATAGCTTGCTATACACTGTAATAAACCAGAAAAAGCCCGGTAGATCAACTCTATAATAATAGTATATCTAGAGATTAGTTATGCATCTTTTTTTTTCAAGATCTGCTGTACATCGCTTTGCCTCTCCTAGGTAGACATCATTTTGGATGTACTGCGGCTCATGTATAGCAAAAAAAAACTGTAAATATATATCAATTTGTCTCTAACAACATATAGAACACAAAATATCTCCAGTATTCAACTAAATGATATATCTAAGATGAAGATTTGACCCATAGAAACCCCAGATATACGTTTTATGTCCTACTCCCCTCGCATATAAACTGTTTTTACACGGCCACAAATGGGCTTAAAAATAAATAATAAAGGCTTTTTATCTAAGCGAACGGGGTTAAATATGACTAAAATCTATGGGGTGTATCTTTTATCTAGTTATATATATGATACCATATGTTTCCAAAACTATTGATTTGATTTATATGGGAATTATTCGTCTTTTAGTGTATATAAGCGGATATAAGTTATCCGAGACATGATGTGAGATCTAGTGACGCATTATTTTTTGTATTAATAGAATTAGACATTTTTCAATATGTATTTAAAATATATTTAAAGTTAAATATTAAACACTGTAAAGTCTTCATATAGAATATCTCAGATATATACATAAGACAAATATTATAATACAAGGCAGAAAAAAAGTATTGCACGGGTAAAATTACAGCGAATTTCTTAACGGATTTCCTCATGTCCATGAAGTGTTTTATTTCTTTTTCTTCCGGATAAAGCGCATTTTACGCGTCGAAAGATAATTCTATTTTGCATACTACATACAACTACTGCTTGGCGTAGTTGAAATGTGCTGACCGCTACATATTCCTGAATTATCAGAAAAAAGGAATTCTAAGATGGGATATGTATTTGTCATATTCACGTTGTATCTCCATTTTCAATATTCCACGCTTAATTGATATACCAAAATTTTTATGGTATGCAAGATGCGGATTTCAAGATTGCGCTAATGGCAAATGATCATCGAAAATAATGTTGCAGCATAATATTTACATTTATAATACTATAAAGTTTTATTTAACGGGATATGCCTGAGAGTGAAAGAGCAAAATGCTGATAGCACCCTTATATAACCCGGGATTTAAGAGGTGATTTGTAGATCTAACATGTACGATGGCTTAAAGCCTAACGGGCTGCCCCGCGGATATTAGTAACAAGGACACACTAAACATGAAAACGTGTAGCAGATCTGTCAGAATTAAATTATTTAATTCGATTGCTGAGAAGTAAACACAAAATAAACAAATATTTTGCTATACCTGCGGAGTTGACGTGATAGAAGTTAGAAAAGAGTCGAAACATGCGAAAAAACACGGAAACCTGCATAGAATTGCGCAGAGTTCACCAATGCCTAGAATATCACAAGGGCCCTCTCTTTCGATACTCACATAAACTACGAGACGCTCTCGCTCAATTGGTATACGTAAGTTGATGGCTCCGCTCACCTAGTTCACGCCTTATTAGGAAGCATATCTCATAAGGCGATCTCATATACACCTTCAGCCGATCTTTCAGGAACTTTCATATGTACAGATTTCCATGTATACAGATATTATTGAGACTTCTAAAGGTACACTTTTTACGCGCCTATGTCTAAGGTCCTAACATTCTTTAAGGGGACCCTTAATCCTTCATCCTATGACCGACAGGTCTGTCGTCTTCTTCAACTCTCTCCACGATCCACAGAGAACCCACTTTCCCATGACTCACCCCTTAATCGGAGTGACAATACATGCTCCATTTCTAAAACAGTAGTTTGCACATCCTGTTTGTAGACGATCCTAGCCAGTCTATTACATGGGATCCACGATTCTCAGGGGGAAAATTACTCGATTCAGAATTCTACTTCCCAATCTGGAACTCGCCTTTCGGAAGTTGTTATCACCGCTGCTGTTATTGTTTTTTTTTTTTTTTTCTTTCTTTTGCCGAAATTCCTTATGCAGGCCTAAGGGGCAGAGAGACTCTAGAACCGAAGTTGTATACAAAAGTTGCTTCCCATAACTGAGCATTCTTTTAGGCTTATGAACATTTGGACTAAATAAGCATAAACAACAACATTGCCATATGTTGCTATCCGTATCGGGGGGAGGGGGCATTTTAGGGCTTGGGCTTAACGCCATCAGCTTAAACTATATACGGTGACAGATAAAGTTAATTACTTCATACACAGTTCCTCGAGGTACAGTATTGTGTATGTGTGTGTCTGTGCTACAGATGGAACAGCAAAAGACCATGGTATTCCATCCAGAATACCACCTCAAAGCCCGGATTACATAAGCTACAGAGATTGGGCAACCGCAAACCAGAAAGTACCCTCGCGAAACCGCGGAGGAACTATATAGCCTAAAATTATAGATGAGTAATCTAAAGAAATTGGCCTTAGTTTTACTGAGATAAGACTGCAGCAGAGGATTTCCTACGCCATTGAGTACATAATACCTGAAAACATAACCCTATTTCAATTCCAAAGAAGTGTTAAGCTGCAGCGGACAAGAACGGGGCTGCGAAAGAAAAAATGTTTCCTAAGGCAGTAAGTGCGATCAAAGGCAGTCAAATGCACGTACAGGCTTCGCCTTTGCGTGTCCTGTTTTGGGAAGGCGCTCCTTTGAAAATAAAAAACCACGCGTTCTCTCCTATCTCACCCTCGAGATCAGGATGTTTAAAACTTTACTGCTTTAGGTTCTTATCTTGATGACTTAGTAGCTTGAGCCAACATTAGCATGCCACTCATTAGAAAAGCCTTTAAATTAATCAATTACATACATCATTGCCAGCTTCGGCTTAGGTTCCTCTCAGCCCCTTGGAATAGACCTCAATTGCACACATGCCATAAGTGATGGCCCCCACCCAAGAGGGAAATAGATCTTCAGTCCCCCATCTCCTGGTAGCAGAGGTACAACAGCTATTTTTGGTAGGCTGCATAGCTTCCAAAATTACAGAAAGCGGTTGAATAACCGAGTCCAAAATAAATAAAAGTAGAGATCAATTGTTCTAAATACCATAACAAATTAAGTGTATAATCTCTATATATCTCTAACTAGGATGCTATAGAAAACTCTATCGAAACAGCCCCTCTCGTAGATACCGTCCTAAATGCTTTGCATGTCTTTTTTGAAACATCTCTAAGACAATGTTCTGGGAAAAAAAAGCTCACGATGGGCATCGTAGTTCAGATCTATTGTTCGCGCGCTCTTGAGGTTGCTCCAATATAATAGACGTTAGCAGTCGCCCTGGAAGTCTAGGACATACGTCTTAAAAAGGCAGATTGGACACCGTGATGAGGCGTATATATCTTCTGTCAGCCATGGTATATACGAAAAGTCATATCAGATGGATTTCTATACAATCGTACTACCAACACAAACAAACACACATACACACCCTCGCTATCTGGAGCAGTTACCAAATAGAGATGGGATTTTCAATACCATTGCGTAAGGTGCATATCCACTAACTTAGAGGTAGTTGATGACGGGAGCACTGACGGGAGCCCACTACCGGCCGCCGCTACCGTACCCAAAATGCTCTACAGTGGCGTAGGTGACACCGCCCAAAGGAAATCAACTGTGATGCAGTTACCCGCATAGTTCTGCGATGCGGCTCATGCATGCACATGTAACTGCGCCATCTTTGCAGATATGCCTTCCGCCAGCCCTATCTTCTTTTGGATATCTCGATGCTCTTCAGCCTTCGGTCACACCTGATGGCCTATATATATCTAAGACCCGCCCCTTTCACTCCTTTCAAGTTTATTTCGAGCTTTTTAGAAGACTACCAGTTTTTGTGTACACAAATATTCTCTCGCTTCGAAATGTTGTTCACCAAGACCGCCGTCGCTGCCACTTTGTTGGCCGTTGCCTCCGCTCAGTACTCTAACTCCTCTACCTACTCTGAGGCTTCCTCTACTGAGGCTTCCTCTTCTTCTGAGGACTTCATCATCTCCCCATCTGCCTCCTCCTCCTCCTCTTCCTCCGCCGTTGAGACCCCATACATCACCGGTTACTTGCTTGATGGTGAACCACATTGGGACATCTACCTTCCAGGTGCTCTTGGCCCATGGACCGATGTTGAGGTTGCTGGTTCCAACCCAGGTTCCGCTTACGTCTACTCTGCCGTCGACATCCTTGTTGATGGTTCCCAGGTCGCTACCGGTGACTTCGACGATGCTTCCTACTCCGTTTCCTACTCTGAGGCTATTGACTCTGCTTCTGACTTGCTCTTCTCCATTTACGCTACCGCTAACGGTGGTGCTCCATACACCAACAACGCTCAGTTGGCTGTTACCACTCCAGATGGTAAGAAGTTGATCAAGAGAGCTACTACTACTTACTCTCTTTCTTCTACTATTGATGAGGATGCTTCCGTTTCCTCTTCTGAGTCTTCTGAGGCTGCTTCTTCCTCTTCCGAGGCCGCTGTCACCTCTGCTGCTGCTTCTACCTCTACCGTCACTGACGATGAGGAGTCCACCACCGTTATCACCATTACTTCTTGTTCTGATGATGCTTGTGCTACCTCCGCTGTCACCACCGGTGTCACCGTTGTTACCACCACTGAGTCCGGTGTTGTCACTGAGTACACCACTTACTGCCCATTGACTGCTTCTACCTCTACCGCTACTGAGGATGAGGAGTCTACCACCGTCATCACCATCACTTCTTGTTCTGATGATGCTTGTGCTACCTCCGCTGTCACCACCGGTGTCACCGTTGTCACTGAGACCGTTGAGGGTGTTGTCACTGAGTACACCACTTACTGCCCATTGACCGCTACTGAGTCCACCGAGGCTGCTGCTGAGACCACTGAGGCTGCTACCACTGAGGCTGCTGCCGAGACCACTGCTGCTGCCGTTGAGTCTACCACCGTCATCACCGCTGAGTCTACCACCATCATCACCGTTACTTCTTGTTCCGATGATGCTTGTGCTACCTCCGCTGTTACCACCGGTGCTACCGTTGTCACTGAGACCGAGGCTGGTGTTGAGACCGTCTACACCACCTACTGCCCATTGACCACCACCGTTGTCTCCACCGTTGCTGCTTCTACCGAGGCTGCTACTGAGACCACTGAGACCACTGAGGCTGCTGCTTCTACTGAGGCTGCTACCGAGGCTGAGACCACCTCTACTGCTTACACCGTTGTTACCGTCACCACTGAGGGTTCCACTTACGAGACCTCCTCCGCTGTCGCCACTACCACTGAGGCTGCTGCTGAGACCACCGAGGCCGCTGCTTCTACTGAGGCTGCTACCGAGGCTGAGACTACCTCTACTGCTTACACCGTTGTTACTGTCACCACTGAGGGTTCCACTTACGAGACCTCCTCTGCTGTTGCCACTACCACCGAGGCTGCTGCTGAGACCACCGAGGCTGTCGCTGAGGCTTCCACTGAGGCTTCCACCGCTGCTTCTACCGGTGTTACCACCATCTCCACCTCTGCTTCTAACGGTACTGAGGCTTCCATCTCTACTTACGAGGGTGCTGCCGCTAACGTTAGAGCCGGTGTCACTATTGCTCTTGCTTCTTTCTTCTACTTCCTTTTGTAAGTTGCATGCATTGATGTATAAAAGAGTTTCTTCTGATACGAGCTCACGTTATGGTGTACCCCTATCTATGTTACTCTTTTAGTAATATTTCTGATTTCATACTGTTTCTTTTAGTAATTTTTTTTCATTTCAATTTCGGAAAGGGTTCAATTATAACATAATTTTACCTTTGTTGGAATTCTAATCTGATTGTTGGTATACTTCTCTTTTCGTCAGTTATTTATTATATTTTTTGGTTTGTGCTGTTGGGCACTGGGTTTTATGCCTTCATTGTCAACTTCGATCTTGTGAAGGTTCCAATCACCAACAATTTTGCATTGGAGTTATGTTCTCAGGGTTTTTTGATAAAGCTGTTCAAACGACTTCTGGTTCAGTTTTTCGTTTGGTAATGACTATTTTCATGATTATTAAATATTTTTGATAAAGGAGGCGGCACATTTCCCGTCCACCCTTTTTACCTTTTTAGTAAACAATTTATACTCGGTAATTCACTTGTAGATGGAATTCGCTGAAGATGCGATGGCCCTCCTACCATACATTATAGTGCTGTGTCCCTTACCGGCGTGGTTGGGCCACTCCAGCATAAACAAAATTTGTCTGCATCGCGAGAGCGCAGGGGCATGAAGCTTAGTTTGTCTGCTTTCTACACAAATTTCAGTGGGAAGCATCCTTTCTTTTCGGAGTAACTAAGCGTAATGCCAAAGATGTAAGTTGTATACCCCTTGAATAAGCAGAGAGCCTCTAATACTAACTTCTTCTATAGCTTAGTGCTGAATCCATCTCCATCGGAGCTGCCGTTACTGTCAAGCAAGGTAAACACTCTGAACAAGAAGTCTGGTCCGTTTGACTTTGCGTTGTTGGTTGGCGATGTTTTGCCCGAAGAGGAGAACGGAATTGATGCCGTGAAGTTTGATATGCCGTGCTATTTCACCTCGGGGACAAAGACCATCAGTTACACTGGCGATGAGGCCAAGGATCTCGGCTCAACTGGTCTTAGCTACATGGGCCAGTACTCCGTGTTCACGACATCTGACAACATCTCCGTTGCGTTTGTCACTGGGGATGAAGCCAAGTTGCAAAAGCTGCTACCAAATATCCTTGAAATGGTCAAGGAGAAATCCATAGACATCTTGGTTACTTTCCAGTGGCCAAACGTGATATCCGATGAGAAGGAGCTCTTCTTTGGCAATTCGAACGTTGATGCGGTAGTACGAGCTACCCAGCCAAAGTATCACTTTGCGGTTGGTTCTGCGTCTGGAAAGTTCCATGAAAGGGCCCCATTCCAATGGGACGAATCGCTGAGAGTCACACGGTTCATCAGTTTAGGACAGTACGGCTCAGGAGACAAATGGATCTATGCTTTCAATTTGGACAGCCAGTCCCACCAGGAGATTCCAAAAAACCTGACCAAGAACCCGTTTGCTGAGCTTGATAAGAAACAGCAAGAGAAAGAGGCAGACGACCTTTCCTTAAAGCGTAAACGTGAGAATGACGATAATGACACTGAGAAGAAACTCGTCAAGAGAGTCGTGCTACCGGAAAACTGCTTCTTTTGTCTCAGTAATCCAAAGCTGGAGGCACACATGATCGTCTCTATCGGCGAGCATGCATACCTAACGATCGCTAAAGGACCCTTAACAAGACCAACTTCAAAGATGAAATTCTCTGGCCACTGTATCATTATACCAATTGAGCACATCCCAGCCTTGCTGCCTACTGACGAGCACCCGTCAGTGGTAACCTCGCCTCTGTATAACGAGATTCTGAGATACCAGATATCCCTAGTGAAGCTCTTCAACCACTTTGGACTGTCAACAGTGTTCTTCCAGATCAACAGAGAAGAATCCGTGCACTTCCACATTCAGGCTTATCCAATCGCAGAGGATTTCCTAGTGGATTTTGAAAAGGTGTTAAACAAGACCCAGGAGATCAACAACACTAAGTTCACAAGAAGTGCAAGCTTGGATTTCCAAAGATTCGACACTACAAACGACGAGAAATACATCGAGAAACTGAACTCGAAAGAGGACTACATCACATTCACAGTGTTCCACGGCTCAATTGACAAGCAGGAAGCTTTCATCAGTGAGATTCCCAAGGGTAAAACCCTCGACCTCCAGTTCGGTAGAAGAGTCATGGCCTATCTCCTACAAACACCAAAGAGGCTGAAATGGGACAAGTGCCAGCAGGGAAAGACCGTGGAGGACCACGAGACGCAGCAGTTTAAGGAAAGCTTCAAGGAGTTTGACTTCACCTTGGACCTATGAGTTACATAGCACTAAAACACGAGAATATGGGATACATTTAATTTGGTATACGTAGTTTATAAATCGAACAGTCCAAAGCACAGCTAAAATCAAAAAGCAAAAAAAAAAAGAACAGAAATCAAGTCATGGGACAAATAAAAGCATCAGTAAAGCGTAGAGAAAGGATCGGTCTTAGAGTTCTCAAACATTCCTCTAATCTGGCTCATCTGGCCTTTATGTTTGAAGGTGAAACCGACAAAGTTTGGTGCCTTGACGTTACTTTGGCTGGCGAGTTTTTCAACATGCTTTTGCTTGTTGAAAACCTCTGCGTACTTAGCCATGTCAGACTCGTCTTCAAAGTCGTCAAAGTAGCCAGCGTCCATCTCAGAGTCCAAGGATGGGATAAATGGAGGGTTCTTGTTTCTCAAGTTAGAGAAGTCGACACCTGCAAAGTACTCGGTCCTCTGAACCTGTTCATACGTTTTGAGTCTGTTCTGGGAGTCGTTGATCAACTGGGTCAAGAACCTCCAAGTTCTATCACTGAAAACGTGCGAGCCATCGCTGTTTTTAGGTCTGACAAAGTACGATCTCCAGTTCTTCAAATTGGCGTATGTCTCCTCGGTGGACTCACCAGAGAACGGCGAGAAGCCACACAGACACTCAAAGAGGATACAGCCGAGCGACCAGTAGTCAACGGTCTTGTCGTAGGCATAGCCCTTGACGATATCAATCGCCATGTAGTCGGGACTGCCGACAACCGACTTGGAGTAGTTCAAGTCGTTTTCTCTTAGCGTCTGGTATATCTGTCTTCTCTCCAAGATCGATCTCTGAGAGGGCTGCTTCGACGTGAAGACATCGCCGATCTTCTCTAGCCTAATCTTCATGGACTGGATTCTCTCATCGGCGATGGTACCGCACGCCAAGCCGAAGTCGGTCAACTTCAAGTGGCCCTTCGAGTCGATCAAGAAGTTCTCGGGCTTCAAGTCTCTGTGGATGAACCCTGTCTTGTGCAAGTCGTTTAGCGAGGCAAACATCTCCGCCAGATAGAAACGCGTGTGGACAGGCGAGAGGGTGCGGCAGTTGCTCAACAACGTTCTGAAGTCACCTCCAGGAACGTACTCCATGCCCAAGTACACGCTCGTTGGGTCCTGGAACGAGTACAAGAGCTTGACCAACCAGTCGCTTCTCGAGGCTGCCAAGATCTCACGCTCTGTGAGTAGGTGGTCCGTCTCGTTCATTCTGACGATCATCGACTTCGATATGACCTTCAAGGCGCAGATCTCCTTGGTGTCCTTCTTCCTGGAGAGGTACACCTGGCCGTAGCCGCCCTGGCCGATCTGCGTGATGATCTCGAAGTCCTTGTTCTTTGGCTTGAGTCGTCTCTTTCTTAGCAGGTTTGTCTCGTTCGTGGTGTACGCTCTCCACTCCATCTCCGGGTTGTTTGATCTGTGGAGGCTGCCCAGGACGGTCTTGGTTCTGTCCCTTCTGGTGATGATGTAGTCGAAGTAGTCGCAGTAGTAGTCCAAGAAGTACATCTGGCAGACGTTCACCGAGCGCTTCTCCTTGGCGCTTAGCCTCTTCGCCGGCAGCTCACGCTGCTTGGGTCTCATTGGACTGACGTGGCCCTGTGGCCTAGCGAGCCTCGAGCCGCCCGCCGTGTCGTACCCCCTGTTCTCCTTGTTCAACGGCGAGTTGGGCTCAAAGGAGAACTTGTCCTGCTGGTGTCCCTGGAACTGGAGACCCTCAATGTTCTTGGTGAGGTCCTCAACCGCCGAGTTCCGGTTGTTTCTGCTGCTGAAGAAGTTGGCCACCATCCTGCTGCTCTGTTTAGCTCTGCTTAGCTCTGCTTCTCTGCTTGGGTGAGCGAGTGGGACGTGTTTGTTTTTTGCTGTGTTTTTTGTGTGCGGTGTGCTAAGTTTCATCCTCCCTCCACCTCAGCGCTTAGCCTGTTTACGTTTTGCCCGATCGGGATCGGTAGGGGCACTCACAACATGGCGCTTTTGACACTTTTTCCTATTTAGGAGGATTAGATCTTTTTTACGGAAAGGGAACCTTACTTGTATTGAAGGGTGAGTATAAAGGCTCAGTGCTTCAGCTTCTTCTGCGGTGGCTCTGCGGGCTTGAGGTTGATGAGGTCCATGTTGAAGAAGTCGTTTGTGCCTGATGAGCTCTCGAGCCTCTTCTTCATGGTCTTTGATACGTGCGACTTCGTCTTTGTAGCTATACGGGAGTTCACCATTCCAAGGCCAATCTCCTCTCCAAAGGCATCTGTCACCGTCTTCTCCTCCTTGCCAAACTCGATTCTGTCCTGCGCTTTTCTCAGCTCGGACTGCTCGAACTTAGCCTTGAGCTTACGGTATCTTCTTCCTCCTCTCTTCTTGCCTTGCTTGTCCTCAGGAATCGGCAGGGCCTTCGTAGCGACATTCTCAGGTGGCTCCTCGAGCTTCTCGATCTTGGTCTGAATCTCGAGCTGCCACTTCTTGCCCAGCGACCCGTCAGGTGAGCTGCCGGAGTGGTCAACCCTTGCGGCCAGTATGAGCTTACCAGCAGAGATCCTCATCGCCTGCTGTCTTAGGCTCGGAATCACAGACTGGATCAGTTCGCTGTAAAACAGGAATCCTTGCTGCCTAATCCCCTGGTAGCCCAGCCCAATGCCCACCGAACGTTTATTCCCCAGTGCAGCAACGTTGCACGACGGCGTAGCAACGAGGTTGGCCAGGCCTCCAACGACCCCAATGAGCTGGGCTGCTGTGCGTGGACCCACAATGGCACTGAGATTTGGTGCAAACACAGCCAGTCTGGAGGACATGTAGTTTTCAATCTTAAGCTTATCACTTTCAAACTGCAGAAGAAGGTCACAAGCAGCGACGATCTGTTCAAGCTCATCTGTTGAGAGTGATTCTCCAAGGTCTTTGGCCTGGATGGATGCCATGGCAATCACAAGATACTTCTCCTTGCTTATGAAGGGTAAAAGATCATCATGGATCTCAATATCGTTCTGCAATGTCTTTACAATCTTGGCGTACTCAATCATTGATGGCACGAGGGACTCCAGCTCAGGGAACCGTTTCTTGTAATGGGTCTTGATGAAATTGTGAACGACAGTCTGCTCATTGGTTATCTCCAAGGAGATGTCGTTTGCACTCATCAGAAATTCATATTCGTCTTTCTTAGAGATCTTCTGGGTCATATACTCATCCAACCGTGTCATCAGTGGCTCCAGCTTCAAAGGCAACTTGGATATCCGCCTTATATCCTTGACGTTAGACATATTGATCTTATTCAGAAGTTGTTCTGTGACATTCCCATCTGAGCTAAGAGTTGTAACGTCTATATCACCCATAGAGACATCGCCTTCATTATCCTTTGTTTTCGTCTCATCGCTCTGAGTCTCTTCTTCTAATTCCTCTTCTTCGCTTTCACTGTCCAAGTCACGCAGCAGATCTTCGTCCAATGACATGTTTTATAGCTCACTGGGAATTACTCTCTGCGTTAAAGGTTTCTATCTCTTTTTCAGCTCATAGCTTAATAAGATAGAAATCTCTTTTTGGTGTCATTCCTACATTTACGCGGGTCCGCGGCGTGGAGCGTTCTCAAATGTTCACGCTCTTACATACGCATCGCCCACCAGTGAAAAATGAGTCTTCAACTGCCCATTTCCAAATGAATAAGGAAACTTTTTTATAAAAAGACATAGAAAACACCGTTAGGAGTGTATGCCACTGATCTCACACAGACTTTGTTTGAACGTGAGACTGCTGCCATTACTGACTAGGACTAATACTCGGATCTATCCTTGCCTTCAATCCCGTCTGTTTCATTACACACACTCCACAATGAGTGACACCAAGGAGACACAACCTCCAGCTGCTGCCCCAGCTACTACTGCTGACGGTCAACCTATTGTTAAGACCGCTAAGCAGCTTGAGAACGAGCGTAAGAAAGCCGAGAAACTCGCAAAATTCCAGGCCAAGGCTGCTAAGAAAGCCGAAGCTGAGAAGAAGAAAGCCGAGTCATCTAAGCCAAAGAAGGAGAAGAAGGTCGTCGAGCCAGCTCCAGTCTTTGTTGACAAGACCGTTAAGGGTGAGAAGAAGGTTCTTGTTTCCCTTGATGACCCTTCTTTGAAGGCATACGACCCAAAGAACGTTGAATCCTCTTGGTACGAATGGTGGGTTCAGCAAGGTTTCTTCGAGCCAGAGTTTGCTGAAGACGGCGAAGTCAAGCCAGAAGGTGCATTCTGTATCCCAGCTCCACCACCAAATGTTACCGGTGCCCTCCATATTGGTCACGCCTTGACTGTCTCTATCCAAGATACTTTGATCAGATACAACAGAATGAAGGGTAAGACCGTTCTTTTCCTGCCCGGTTTCGACCATGCTGGTATCGCAACTCAATCCGTTGTTGAGAAGCAGTTAGCCAAGACCGGTGTTTCCAGACACGATTTGGGCCGTGAAGAGTTCATCAAGAAGGTTTGGGAGTGGAAGGAAGTTTACCACAGCAAGATCAAATCTCAATTCCAGAGTCTCGGTGCTTCTTACGACTGGAAGCATGAGAAGTTCACCTTAGATGATGACTTGTCCGAGTCTGTCACAGAGGCCTTTGTTAGATTGCACCGTGAGGGTGTCATTTACAGAGCTGCCCGTTTGATTAACTGGTCTGTTAAGCTTAATACTGCCATCTCCAACTTGGAGGTTGACAACAAGGAGGTCAAGGGTAGAACTTTGCTCTCTGTCCCAGGCTATGATGAGAAGGTTGAGTTTGGTGTTTTGACATCTTTCGCATACCCAATCGAGGACTCTGACGAGAAGATTGTTGTTGCAACCACTCGTCCAGAGACCTTGTTTGGTGACACTGGTATTGCCGTTCACCCAGAGGATCCAAGATACAAGCACTTGCACGGTAAGTTTGCCATCCATCCATTCTTGGGAAGAAAAATCCCAATCATTACTGATGCTGAGGCCGTCGATATGGAGTTCGGTACTGGTGCTGTTAAGATCACTCCAGCTCACGACAACAACGATTATGCTTGTGGTAAGCGTAACGACTTGGAGGTCATCAACATCTTGACTGAGGATGGTAAGTTGAATGATAACTGTGGTGAATGGGAAGGTATGAAGAGATTCGATGCCAGAAAGAATGTTATTGAGGCTTTGAAGGAGAAGGGTCTTTTCATCGGTCAGGAGGACAACGAGATGACCATCCCAACCTGTTCTAGATCTGGTGATATTATCGAGCCATTCTTGAAGCCACAATGGTGGGTTGCTCAGAAGGACATGGCCAAGGATGCCCTTGACGCTGTCCGTAACGGTGACATCAAGATCACACCAAAGTCTTCTGAGGCTGAGTACTTCCACTGGCTTGAGAACATCCAGGACTGGTGTATCTCCCGTCAGCTCTGGTGGGGTCACAGATGTCCTGTTTACTTTGTTGAGATTGAAGGTGAAGTGAACGATGAGAACGATGGTGCATTCTGGGTCTCTGGTCGTACCCTCGCTGAGGCTGAGGAGCAGGCTAAGGAGAAGTTCCCAAACAAGAAGTACACACTTCGTCAAGACGAGGATGTCTTGGACACATGGTTCTCTTCTGGTTTGTGGCCAATCTCTACTCTCGGATGGCCAAACTCCACCCCAGAGTTGGAGAAGTTCCACCCATGGTCCATGTTGGAGACTGGTTGGGATATCTTGTTCTTCTGGGTTTCTAGAATGATCTTGATGGGAATCAAGATGACCGGTAAGGTCCCATTCAAGGAGGTGTTCTGTCACTCTTTGGTCCGTGATGCTCAAGGTCGTAAGATGTCCAAGTCTCTCGGTAACGTTATTGACCCAACTGATGTTATTAACGGTATTGCCTTGGAGGACTTGCACAAGCAGTTGCTTGGTGGTAACTTGGCTGCTGCCGAGATCGAGAAGGCTAAGCAAGGTCAAAAGGAGTCTTATCCAAACGGTATCCCACAGTGTGGTACAGATGCCTTGAGATTTGCCCTTTGTGCCTACACCACTGGTGGTCGTGATATTAACTTGGATATCATGCGTGTTGAAGGTTACAGAAAGTTCTGTAACAAGATCTACCAAGCTACTAAGTTCGTCTTGATGCGTTTAGGTGACGATTACGTTCCAACTGCTAAGGAAGGTTTGTCTGGTAATGAATCTTTGGTTGAGAAGTGGATCTTGAACAAGTACACTGAAACTGCTAAGACCGTCAACAACGCCATTGAGAAGCGTGACTTCTTCACTTCTACAAATGCTATCTACGAGTACTGGTACGAAGTTTGTGATGTCTACATTGAGAACTCTAAGTCCTTGATCTTGGAAGGTACCCCAGAAGAGGCCAAGTCTGCTAGAGATACTTTGTACACTGCTATTGATGGTGCTTTGAGATTGATTCACCCATTCATGCCATTCATCTCTGAGGAAATGTGGCAGAGACTTCCACGTCGTGCCTCTGAGACTTCTCCAACTATTGTTAAGGCTGTTTACCCACAGTTCAACGAGGAGTTTGCCAACTCACAGGCTAACCAAGATTATGAGATCATCTTGAGTATAACAAAAGAGGCTCGTTCCTTGTTGTCCCAATATAACATCTTGAAGGAGGGTAAGGTCTACGTTGAGGTTCAAAACGCTTCTCAAGTGTCTATGGTTGAGTCTCAGAAGGAGTCCATCGTCTCTTTGATCAAGGCTATCAACTCCGTCGAGGTTGTCAAGTCTGCTTCTGATGTTCCATCTGGTACCATCCAAATGGCCGTTAACACTGAGATCAACGTTCACGTCTTGGTCAAGGGTTACGTTGACATTGATGCTGAGATTGTCAAGGCACAGAAGAAGATCGAGAAGACCCAGAAGCAGAAGGCCGGTATTGAGAAGGCTATGAGTGCTTCAGGTTACGCCAAGGCCTCTGCTGAGACCCAGGAACAAGATAAGGTCAGATTGGAGACTGCTGCTGCCGAGATTGAAGGTTTCGAAGCTACAATTAAGAACTTGGAGCGTCTTAAATTATAAATAGTTTGAACATAGTATATTAATAAAGATACGTCTAGATTTGCCATACAAAGTCTTTTTCAATCTTAGTCTGAATAGTCTTTCTGAAGAATTGATGGATCTCAGTAGCTCTTTTTTCACCCTGATCAAGCAGTTTGAAGAATTCTCCTTGGGTAAAGGAACCTATGCTATCAGAGAACAGTAAATTTGAAGCCTGACCGTCTTTAATTTCATACACAATGACATGCGAGCTCCTTGACAGTCTCAGCTCTTCTCTTGAAGGATTTACAATGATCTCACCCGAGTCGGAGATAGCAAATGACTCAGATGCAAATGACGAGCCCAGGGCAACACCAGCGTCTATAAGTGCAAGGTATGAAGCGTTGATTATTGTTGAGATCTCTTTACAGGTATATGGAGTATCCTCACCAGCCTCTAGCACCTGAGCTGTTATCTGAATGAGCTGTCTTGGGTAGATTAAACCAATTACTGCCTGTGTCAGCACAGCTCTAAGCTTGTCTTCTAACAGCTTTTCTCTTGTGTTCGAAATGCCGACATCTGCTCTAACAATCACTTCCAGTGCTGATGTTGTAGGTAGTTCCTGTCTTAGCTTTGGCTCAATTGGACCCGAGACTGCAACGATTGCGCTTGTTTCACCGCAGTTCAAAGACGCAGAACCGTCTACTCTGTTCAAAACCGTTGTCTCAGCCTGCATTTTCTATCCTCTAAAGCGTTCTTTTTAGTATTCAGAGTAGCCGTAGTGCCAAAATTTATGCTGTTAAAGCTCATCTCTAAATTTTTCCATCCTCGAACTTCCGGGGGTGTTTCATCAAACCCGGGAAATAGGCGATTAAACAGCCATGAAACATAGATACCAGAAACCACAAAGGAGGGCTGAATAGAGGAAATAGAGGATTTATAATGGAAAGGAAAGACCACCTGCGACAGGGATCCTCTGTCTCGCCGCATCTTTCTGCTTTTGCAGGCTCAGTCTCGGGACTGGTTGCGAGGTAAGCCCATCACCTCTCTCTCTTATATCCAAAGCCTTAAAACTAACAAGAAATCTCCAAGAATCACCACAGCTCCTTTAGATATTGTCAAAATTCGACTACAACTACAAGTCGATGGCCATAAGTACAGAGGGGTCCTACAAACGATGAAGGTTATCGTACGAGAAGAAGGGCTATTTGCACTATGGAAGGGTAATATACCCGCATCTGCGATGTATGTGATCTACGGAGCAGTACAATTCTCTTCATATTCGATGTACAATAACTGGCTCTCTGAGCTGCAAACGAGAAATAACTGGCAAATGAGCGTCCCTGGACACTCATTTATCTTGGGTTCGCTGGCAGGCTGTTCAAGTACATTTTTGTCATATCCATGTGACTTGCTAAGGACGAGGTTTGCAAGCAGTACGTCATTTAGCAAGATCACCACCACGGTGAGAGACATATTTATTAATGAGGGGCCATTCGCCATATTCAAAGGTGTTAACACGGCCATGCTGTCGATATCTTTATACACCGGACTTCTATTTTGGTCATATGAGACAGCAAGAATTGTGTCACAGAATTGTGGTGTATTTCCTGCTATAGTGGAACCACTTTGTGGATTCGTTGCTGGTGCTGTGGCCAAAGGCTTGGTCTTCCCACTTGATCTGATAAGGAGAAGACTTCAAGTTAACAAGGGACATAATACAAATTTCATAAGAACCGGAATGAATGTTGTTAAAAGAGAAGGTTTCAAAGGTCTCTACAAAGGATTTTTCGTTTCTTTACTGAAAAATGCTCCAACATCGGCTCTGTCAATTTGGACTTATGAATTTGTTCTTAGAACGATGGAGAAAGGACAAGCATTTTAGTCATGAAAGTTTTAATGTGCATCGGATATTTGGGATCCTTTTATACTGTTTATATACGTACGATGGGAATGAAAATAAGAGCGAAACTGTACTATTCAAGTAGGTATAGTATATGCGACTAATATTAGAACCAGCAAGCATAGTAATACTGATCAAATGATATATAAAACCAATCCTGCTTCCAGATCAAATTTAAATTTATGTCACCGCTGCGTATATGGTCTGGACCATCCATGCCCTTTTGGTTGTCGCAGATCCTCTCGGTGGCCAAGTTGGTTTAAGGCGTCAGACTGTAATGTTATCAAGTCATCTGAACATCGGGCGTTCGAATCGCCCCCGAGAGATTCTTTTTTTTATTTTTTTTGCCTCTTTAATCGCGAATTTGATCTCGATGCAGGATACCTCTTTTTGCTTCGAATTATCTAATCTGACGTCACAGCGATTTGTCGGTGATCTCCTTTATCTTTGATTGAGTATCAATCAATCAACAGACAAATAGTCTTTGTCCCGAATTTGAAGTCTTTTGCCAGGAATATGCCATTGTATTATACAAACACATGTCCAGTATCGATATATATAGAAAGCTACTATGGACAAGACTAAATTATCATATGCGCATTAAAAATCCGTCTGCTACGAGGGCCCTAAACTTGATACAACCATCGATGCCTTTTTTTTGGTACAAAAGTTATTCAATTCAAAGAGAACACTTTGATAATGCACCAACTTCAAATAAAAATCAAAAATCACTGAACTTGAAGTCTTATCTTAAAGGAATGAAAGAGACCTGTCAATCCCATTTGTCCTGTCAAAATGTGCGCGTACAGACAGACAACAACAGGAAAAAAAACTTCCCCTGAGCCCTGGCAGTGTCCCTTGTCCTCAAGATGACAAATTTGGAATCGGGCTGAAATTGTTAAATGTCTTCTTTTTTAGATGTTTGATTATTCTTTGATATATAAATAAATCTCTAATTTTTAGAAATTATTCTCCATTCAGATCGAATGACCCAGCCTCCCTTTTTAATTGTCTACGAGTTCCCTTAGCAACAGAAGCAAAAGCACCCCCTGTCCCGTGTCCCGGTCCTTGCTACGGCTCGGAAGGACTGTCTCGCCCCTCTCTCCCACCTCCACCCCCTGAGACAAAAGGCTCTAGCAACCGATAAGACGGCAGAATAACATTATAAAACGACGCTTTCAATTTTATAATCAAACTAAAATGATATATGGACTATAAAATATATTTAATTCTTCAATTATGTTCAACTTCAAATTCAGATCTTTTGTCCAAAAGACAAAAAAAAGGTTCCGCGCGCCTTTGTCCAAAAGACCTAAAATAGACGAGAGACGATTTTCAACGTACTGAAACTTCTTCTTTCTTCTCGACAAAAACAACTCCAATTTTGTATCCATAGGATGTATTAAGTTGTGAATCAAAATTTCTTGTTATTTGGAATCAAAAACGATAACATTCATAGAAATTTACATTTTGTACTGAGTCTGCTTATAACTCATACAAAGACAGACATTTCATTTTTAGAAGCATCTACCCGGTTCCGCCGTTTATATACGCCACCTTCTCATTTCCAACTTTTTTTCTAAAAAAAAAGAGAAGAGAGAAGTTTGCTCTTAACTAAAGAAACATCGGATTTTATTTCACCTTAACTATCCAATTGATTCATCAACAGCTGTTTATCCCTTTGTCTTAACTGTTTTTGTCCTTTGTTTTATTGTGGTTTTTTTTTTAGTTCTTTTGTCCCTTGCTGATTTTTGTCTTGTACTTCAGTGCTCTCTTTTCTTTCCATTGTTTTCCTTTAACGAACTCATCACGTCCTAAAAACTTTTCATTTCGCATCATATCTCTTTATATTTAAATGTCTTTCAATAACTTTGAAGAGAGCTCACCTGCTCCGATTGCTGACTCACAAATTCAACAAACTCAGCCTCAGATACCACCTGCTCCAGTGGCACAATTGGGTGGTAACGACTTCCTTGCACCATTACCCATTCCAAACCCTCCAAATGCCACTGCTTCAACAAGTAGCTCGCCTCCAAGAACCTTGTGGATGGGAGACTTAGATCCTTGGTCAGACGAAGAGGCAATTGAGAAACTATGGGAAACTCTCGGTAAGAGGGTCCTAGTCAAACTAATCAAAGCCAAGAGAGGTACCCCAGCTGCTAACTTAAACACTGGACATGCTGGTTACTGCTTTGTCGAATTTGAGAACTATGAAGAGGCCAAGTCTGCCCTGGCTTTGAACGGATCTCAGATCCCTAACACAAACAGATTATTTAGACTAAACTGGGCATCCGGTGCTACCCTTTCATCGCCAATCCCACAGTCTCCAGAATTTTCACTCTTTGTCGGTGATTTGGCACCTTCAACTACAGAAGCACATTTACTGGCTTTATTCCAGAGCCACTTCAAATCTGTAAAGACAGTCCGTGTCATGACAGATCCAATCACTGGAACGTCTCGTTGCTTTGGATTTGTCCGTTTCAGTGATGAAGAAGAGAGACACAGAGCATTGACTGAAATGTCCGGTGTTTGGTGTGCTGGTAGACCTTTAAGAGTCGCCTTGGCAACTCCAAGAAACCAATCAAATGGAATGATTGTCAATGCTATGAACCAATTCCAGCCTTCTCAATTCCCAGGACAGTTTGTTAACCAGCAACAGCAACCACAAGAAATGGTGATGTATCCTTACCAGCAAGTACCACCAACCATGCCATTCTTTGACGAGCAGCCACAAGTTGCGCCACCACCACAGCAAGTGCCACCACCACAGGTACAGCCAACAGCTGTTCCGTTCTCAGATCCAAACAACACCACCGTGTTTGTTGGTGGCCTCGCTGCTGGTGTGACTGATAACTTACTGGCAAACCTCTTCTCGCCATTTGGTCCAATTGTTCACATAAAGATCCCTCAAAACAAAGGCTGTGGTTTCATTAGATTCGAAAACCGTGAAGATGCCGTCAATGCCATCAATGCCATGCAAGGGTTCTCTGTCGGTGGCTCCCGTATTCGTCTTTCCTGGGGTCGTCAGCAGAACCAGCAGCGTCTTGCGATGGCGATGATGAATGGATCATCACAGCCACAGTTAAACCAATTGAACCTGCAAACGAACGGGTTCAATATTCCAGCCAATAACATCTACTACATGCCAAATGACAAGCCTTTGGCATATGATCAGTTTGGCCTACAAGAACAATTTGTACAGCCAATGGAATACCGTCAAGAGGAGGAAAAAGAGATAACTCCAGAGAGATCTGACGACGTTGAAGATGGCTCCAAACTACAAGAAATGTACAGAGCTGCTGTTGCTGGAAAGTTAGACTCTTTGAACTAAAAAGTTAACCTTCGTTATGTGTTTTTATTGATATTATTTCTGTTTCCGTTTATACTCTTTGTTTAGCTGTTCTTTTTGGTTTATTATTATACATCTATGCTATAATTCCTCAAACGATGGAGGCAGCTCTGGGAAGTAACCAATTACTTTTGAAGGGTCGATTAAGCTCCATTGCTTAAAAGTGTAAAGATCCGTAGCTTTAGTCATCCATTCCATTCTGGCTTTAATGTCCGAATTTTCGTTACCGGGGCAAGTTTGTCTTAATAGTTTTCTAACCTGTCCAATATTTTCAATTGTCTTATCAATTTCATAATCCGAAAAGACACTTCCAATTTTGTCTTTGATCAATCTTGCCATACGAGGACCTTTACCGTTTGTACTAACCATGACCTGTAAATCTCCCTTTCTGAAGATTGCACCAAAATAGAAATCACATAAAGGTGGCACATCTGCAATGTTAACGTTCAAATTTAGTGATTTGGCTTTATAGTAAATCTTCTTACTTTCAATTGGATCATCAATTGCGACTAAAACCATCTCAAAATTTGTCATCGAAATGTAATTGTCCATCATTTTATATTCTTCTTCATCAAACTTCTGTAATTGTGGCTTTTCCATTAATTTTTCATACATTGTTAAGTCATCATCTTGAAATTCTCGTCTATGGACAGCATACAGCAAGCCTTCTTCCTCCCTATGAGTAATCTCATCATTAACATTGGGTGATATAACTGTGACTTTAGCATTTGCATTCAAAAGATGATATATTCTGCTAGCAGCAACTTCACCACCACCAATAACAAGAACATGACGATCTTTGATAATGTTAGTTATACCCAACAAAAAGGGTGGGGGAAGTAGCTTACTCTTCACTTGCCATGCAAGAATAAGAGAACCATTTGGTTGGATCTCAGGAAATGACATTGTTATATACTGGTGATGAAATGATGATGATGATATAAAAGCGGAGAAGCAGTTTTATTCGATGACTTAGCGTCTAATTGGCACTTTTATAAATGGCAGTTGACTCTTAAAACAATCCTTGTAATATATTGAAAATGATATAATAGAAATATAACGAATGATTAGATGTAATATGCTTCGCCATATTATATATCACTACATATTAAATATTGAATGTTATAAAACATATGAAACATTAGTCTTAAATGCGTATCGTTCAATTCCAAAGGATGCTATATATAAAACATAGCCCCATATTTCTCTATTATTTTTATTTTAATTTTTAACAATACTAAACATGGTCTAAAATAAGACTATTAAACTATATAACGACTATGAATATCCCTAAAAGCCTTCTAATATTCAATGTCCAAGAGACTAAAAATGTGTCATTGTATCGCGCGTTTGTATTTACAACCAAAATTAACAAAATTCAATCTTTTTATTTTTCCATTTCCAATAAAACCTATATAAGTAGCCATTGTGTGTAAATCACACATTCCCAAAATTCATTATCATTATTCAACTTAGATGTTAGATGTTAACCAAATCTTATAGTTGTTCTTCAGTGTTGTAGTACCCTTTTCAATTGTTTCTTCAATCTCACTAGGTAATGATAAAGAGTCAATAATAGACATTGGTGTCTTGTTATAAGCTGTAGATGTCAATGTAATAAATTCAGTTGTAGTTGGGAATACCGGCTCTGATAATTCCAATGTGTCAATCATATGATCTTCAATTCCGGGCACACTGTTGTTACGAGATGTGCTAATGTTGTATAATAGAGGTGTCTGGGCCTCCTCAATTTCCGGTAAGGACTCGATCGAGTCAAATGATGAGGAATACAATTCCTGTGGAAGATCATCAAGGTCCATGTCAAAGACGTCCATTGTGTATATTTGTTTGTTTGTTTGTTTGTTTGTTTGTGTGTGTGTGTGTTTGTTTGTTGATGTGAATTGAATATTGAAATGTTAGCTGAATGGAAAAGACTTGCTCTCCCCTTTATATATAAATAATTTAAAACACCCCGGTGGTTAGAAGAGTCATCGCCAGGGGATCGCGCTAAGCGCAAGTGCGCGTATGACAGCATTGCGCAATTTTGTTTATTTTTTTTTTTAATATGTGGACTGTGGCTAAAATTTTTTATTGTGCACCCAGGGCGGTGTGGGTCTCGATTCAATATTAAACAATGGGGGTCTCGTCTTAAAAATAAATAAGACTTCTAGACTGTGGTGGTTTTAGGTAAATAAGGAGGGTTATTACGGCACGCTAACCTCATTTGGACTAAACACAACCTTGTGGAACATTTCTACATAGTTTCTAGTATACACCCTGTAGGATATCTATAACATATCACTGATACCTTATCAATTGTAGTCACACCCGGGTGGCAATTGATGTGTCATCTATCTCTCTTTTTTTTTTTGACTCTTCTCGCCCCCCCCCCCCAGAAATTCCCAATAATGCTCTTACCGTTTCATAGTGTTGGCCCCGTTTCAAATTTTAGTCGCTTGTGGAGCCAGAACACAACGAACACACACACACACAACGCACACACCCACATGCCACTTTTGAAGGGCCACAGTACATATAGTTGGGTTCGCCAATTGATCCAAATTTGCGCTGTTTGGCGACTAGAGTGATATTAGGACTTTTTGCTAATTACACGTTAATTTGTTGAGTATGCATTGTGTGTCACATGCGCGTAGAAATTGATTGTGTCAATTAATTAGCAATTGATGAGTCTGACAGCTTAGACTGATCTGTTTGATTTGATGTGCAACATTATATGCACATATCCATATATTAAGCAATCAATTGGTTCGATGACTTATTATAGCATATTAAACACGGTCACTAATACTAACTAGAGTCTAGTAATTTCTATATAGAATAGAGGTAATGCCACCATTGCCGGAAGGATATCCCCTTATGGAAACACACGCTAGCAAGAAAATGAGACATCCCCATAAACATCGCACATATGGGGTGTAAATATGGGGCAACACAGTATTATTGTAATTTGTTTGCTATAATATCGTATAGCTTATGTTTCTAGGCCCCATTGTGTGAGTTATATGAAACGTGTTCAATAGTATATATCCATATGTCCATAGAGCCTAGTCTACTATTTCTATGTATGCATATGTTAATTCTAAAAAAAGTCTAAAGTCTTATGTGTAAAAATACCGGATATATTGGTTGAAAAATCTCTATATATAGAAATTGTTTACATAAAAAGCTTGAAGCCTTGTAACTTTGTTGTGAAATTGAGCTGTTCATAATATAACACCTACATACTAAAATAAGACTAAATCTAATTTCATCTCAATTTGTGTCCCATACTGATATATAGCATGTTGTTTAATATGTTGTTTAATATGTATTGTATGTGAAGGGAAAACCGCGTATTTCCCCAGATTCTTTCCTTCATAAAATCAATAAAACTATGAAAGTTGATGTAAACATAGAACTTATATACTTGAATTAGCATTAACTCAAAGCATGAATCTCCTCCCAATTACACAGATGGATATTACAGATGAATATTCAATTGATTGTTTATCAAATGAGGTCACCTTTGAAAAATCGTCCATCTTCGACTTGATCAAATTCAAACAAACTATCAGTTATATTTATAGCTCCAGCTATATTAAGCTTTTGATATATAGATATATCAATTCACTGAAACTTTCAGCATCTTGTGAAATTGATTTATATTCATATGACGTCATGGCATTTGTTCCAACAGAGATCAAATTTACCCAGATAACCAAACTTTCACTGAAATGCTTGTCTTTCAGATTAGCATCTCTAAATGTCTTTATTGGCATTGATCTCGATTCAATCGGTTTATTACAAACATTGTTACTGAGAGAAATTGGCCAGCATTATCCACAAGAGAGGATCATGGTAGAACCAGATGATAAAGGCCTTCTAATTCAAACGTTCAACTCCACGAGAGAGCTGAATTCTCAATTGCAATTAAGCTTTACAGACTTCAACTCATTCGACCAGAACTCGTTCGATTTGATTGTAACAGATGACTTGTCATTGCTTGGTGGTGATGTTGATGCTGTGCTCGTTGATGCCCTCTTGAACCATTCGCGCTTATAAGCTCAACAGCAGCAAAATGAAATAAAATCATTTGCCTTCTAACCTCCTGCTTTCTTACTTTCTTGCTTTCTCTTTCTAACCAATTGATAATTCTGATATGGAAACTTGTAAAGTTGACGAGTGCAAGCCACAAGCTTGTGCTATTCAAGGTGGGTCGTCCCTCTCCGTGTCCCCGTCTAGCCTCTGAGTACTAACTTGCAAAGACTGTCTAAAGAATAACAATTACAATGAGGCAAAGTGCACAAAGATAATTGATCAATTGTATGCCTGCTGCACCAAGTTCTATCTAGAGAAAGGCAAGGACGCCAGATCTCCTTGCTGTCCAATCCCACGTCTCCTGGACCTCAAGATCAAGCAGAGACAGCAGGAGCAGATCGATGCCCAACTCATCCATCAGAGGAGATGAAATTACGCTACCATAAATTATGAACGTCATTTTTCTATTAAAACTATTTACTGAAGATGTAGAAAAAAATGTGTGTTTAGAACTGCGTAGCCTTCCATAGTAAAAGACACGACAACTGGAGCTGGTAAAAACCTGCCCTTCAATTATATAAAGGACATTTTTAATCTAAGGCTACCGCGAGCACGAAAAACAATGAGCATCTTACCCAAGGTTTGCACGTCCATAGAAGAATAAGGAAACCGAACCGTGACTCTGGGTGCCTATATAAAAGACATTGTTAGAGAAAAGAAAAAGGAAACCGGGCAGATCAAAGGGAAAGTAAAAGTTTTTCAGCCAGCCTTTTTATACCATGCAGCAGAACTGCAAGTGCTACGTAACCACATACACCCGGACACCACCATCGCATGGGCACATAGGGCTTTCTCTACTGCTGTTCTATCTTTGAGTTAAATAAGTCTGTGTGGTCCTATATTTATGGGTTCCGGTTGTTGGAGCTCTCGTAGTCTCTAGTATTAGGAACGTATGGTTTCATAGCTTTTTTCGCAGTTAGTAAGAGACCAGTGGTGGGGGGTAATGGGATACTTACGAGACTCATCGACTACCCAAAGAGCAGTTCCAGAGACATTGCTGATTGATGTCTCCATCTTAACATTCCTCTCGAACTGCTCAATTGCCTCGTCAATCTCCACTTTTAGGTGTTAGTATAAGCTGGTGTGCAAAAGCTTAGAGCAATAGTGTACTTACCTGGTTTAATCCCCATATCAACCAATTGCTTCCTAAGCATTGCAATGTGATAAACCATCTTCATCTCCCTTTTCTGTGTAGATCTTCTTTCATTGAGTGTCATGACTTCCTTCTTCTTTCTTTGGTTATTGAAGTTGTTCTGTGCGACTGCTAAACCTTTAACGTGTGCCATTGATTGCTCCACAATCCTTTGCTCTAGCTGTACCCTTGTCTTATAGTTATCAATTGCAAAATAAGTCAAAGCCATTATACTGATAACAACTGAGATGTCACGGATAGGCGAGAATCTGGCAGACTGGCCATCATGTTGTGCTGATGATGAAATTCCACTTGCTGTACTTGGTAGGTGTGTCTGGGGGAATAAAACGTTATTGTTAGGAACGACTTCTTTTGTTAGGTGATCAGCAAAATAGCTCGGTGGTTTGCTATAATTTCGTTGGAATCTTCTTAAAAAGGGCATGGACTTGGCCTTGAATGAGCTCATGGTTACCGGTACTGAGGACAACTCTAATGAAATGATGCGAACAGCAAGAGCTTGAAATATCAAAAGGCCTTTACAAAGTTTTATTACAATTCGTTCTTTCAGCAACACCGAAAAGAAACTCTCCAAGCTGAGCTTGTTGCTTGTCTGTTTTGTTGGTTGTAGGCCTTTGTTGGGTCGGCTGGTGTGCAGTGTTCACTTGTACAACTTTCCGCGCCCCTGCCTACAATTTGCCATTTATATGTCTACATAACTAAAATCCGTAAGAGCAGTAAATTTACATTAAAAATTGACCAATGATAAAATTGATACGCTTAGTGACGCTTAGCGGCGTTGATGAGGTCAGTGATCTCCTCAACTTTAGCCTTAGCTCTCTTGAAAGTACCCAATCTCTTCTTAGCGACCTTTCTAGCTCTCTTCTCACCAGCATTTCTGACCAACTCCATGAGTCTCTTCTCGTATGGAGCCAAACCAGAAACCTCTCTGACAATGGAACGAACGAAAGTGGCTCTCTTGGAGGAGGCACCCTTTCTGTAAGAGATCTTTGGGATCTGTTCGAGGGACTCGACCTTTCTACCCTTGTTGAGACCAACAGCAATACCTATAAATAATTGTTAGTAAACAGTTCAGATTAATGGAGTGAAAGAAGGAGAGAGAGATGGTTCATAGAGTTCTTTTGTAATTAAAACACGGTTTGCCTATAGGTGTAAATTCGAACAGTCAGCATGCGACACTGACTTCTATAATAAAGATAGTTCGGTGGAAGTCACTATTGTCTTATATCTTGCTGATGATGATTTGCTTGGTTCTTTCTGTGCTATTCGTATTGGTGTTGTATTCCTTGAAGATTCTCTACGTCAAGTCTTTTTGGTTCTTTGGCTCCAATATAAAAAATGACAATATGAAAACGGCTTCGTCTTTGAATATGGGGGTCTCTCTCATTTCTCTTTAACGTCTCCTTTGCATTTTGATCTTAAACATACCGGACTTAGCAGCCATTTTGTTATGTGATGTTGTGTGTTAAACCTCTCCTATGCTTTGAGTGTTGAAGTTAATTTGGGACTGCGATGATATTTTTCACCAGAGAGTCCTCCAACCCGCGAAAACTTGCAACGGGGGCCACACAGCAGAAAAAACTGGTGCATAATTTATGTTGCCATGCCAATAAGCGCGAAAAAACGTCCTATACAAAAAGATGAAATTTCTGAATACTCGCGGGGTGTCCGGGTGCACCATCGAAAGTCCACCACAAAATATTCTAGGGTTAGGGCTTGGTCACGTGACAATGATTGACTGCCCTAATCTGGGCCCCCACTTCACAGTATCAGAGATTGCATTAAACCGCAATTATACGGAATTATATCAAATAGAGCATCTCTACAATTATTACTATCGTATGCATCGTACTTATTATGAACAGGGGTACTTCTATGTACATTTTTGTATATCTTTTAGTGCATCTTCTTATTTCTGAAGAGTGATCTTAGACAAGTCATAACCATAACCTACCAACTTCTCCAAAATCTGTGGAGCTTGTAAGTCTCTGTAAGAGTTGTGGAATTCCTTTCCTGTGAGAGTCTCACCAACGGCCAATCTTTCCTTCTTTTCGGCATTATAGAGCTCCTTTAATAATCTTCTTCTACCAACAATCACATTCAATGGTGTCTCAGCACCATTGATATCGATGGATGGGTAGTAGACGGTACCTTCTTGTCCATTAGGAAGTGAACATTTGATAGCATCTTTGTGTGGAGGGTTCTCTAATTGAGCTTTTCTCTTTAAAACTTGATAACGTAATTTCCAACCAAATGGACCCAATTCTTTGACTCTTGCTGATTTATCCTTAACCAAGTAGTTATCTAAACCACCTTCCTTGTCAATAGTCTTCAAGACTCTAGCAGTTACTTGGAATGATAATGGTTTCTTCAATGTTTCACTCCATAGTGACTTCTTATGTGCGTTTGGTTTCCAGAATCTTCTACTCTTGTTACCCATCTCAGAGATACGGTTACCTGATCTAACAAATGAACCACCGAACAGACCACGGTTACCACGGGCAAAGAATGCAGACTCACCCCACTTGTAATCTGGCGTTGAAGGTCTTGGTGCAATGTATTTTGGCTTTTCATCACCAACTTGATATTGTGGTCTCTTTGCAACTCTACGCTTAACAACGTTCTTGTACTCTTTGGTTGCAGGTGTGGACGTTGAGAACGCCCTCGTGAAGTTAAGACACTTGAACATCTGAAAATAAATGTTGTCTTTTGCTATTTATGTTCAATTCTTCCGGCTTTGATCTCCAAGGAGCTTTCATTTGGTCAACTTTTCAACGGAGAGCTCGAGAAGCGCGAGAATCTTCAAAAATGGTACGGGCGCACTCTCTCCAGCTCTTGTGTTTATATACAGCACATTCTACAACAATGAAAAATTACTTGGTTTCAATTCATTTAAATAGCTTTTTGCCCCACAGACCACCAGACAAAGGCTTGGCGGGTGGTGTAGCGGTTTCCACAGGTGTGGTATTCTTGGCTTTCTCTTCTTCCAATTGTGTCTTCAAGTCCTCAATCTCTTTCAAGAGGTTTTGGACCTGGTCATCAAGCTCTTGGTTTTTGTTCATAACCTCCAAGTTGCGCTCCATTGTGTTCTTCAGGTCTTCTTCCAGTGAAGCTGGTAGTGGGGCGTCGTCAGACTCTGGGTTCTGTAATGATTTGATACGATCACGTAACACGTTATTCTGCTTCTTGAGATCGTTGTTTTCATCTTCCAGCTCTGCGAGCTTCATTCTCCCACTGATCATCTCATTGGCGATCTGAACGTGTTCTCTGTTGAGAATGGTATAGCTAGCCTCAACTTTACGGATCTCACGTTTCATCTGGTTGTTTCTAAACTTGAGCTCGTCAACCTCTTCGCGTCTCTCTTTCTCCTCGCGATGGATCTCAGTGAACTCTTCCTCGTATCTGTGTAGTGTCATAGGAAGAATCTTGACCTCAGTAGCATCCTTAACCAACTGATCAACCTCGTACAGCTCTGCAGTGATTGAAGTAGCTGTTGTCTCCGTTTCTTCTTCTTCGCTCTTGACTGGGGCCTTCAAATAAGCATGGAACAACTGGTTCTTCAAGAACTCCAATAGCTCATCAAACTTCAGTGTCACCAATGTATCAACATTCTTCTGCATCAGTGCAACAGCAAACTTCAAAATGGACTCAATACCCTCTGTGATGACAATGTCATAGATTCTCAGAACAATCTCCAATGGGAACTTATAGGCAAAGAAAGTTAAGAACCACTGGGATGCGTACATGCTTGATCTAACACCTTGTCTTTGCAAGTGTGTGCTCAAAGTTGGTAACAGATCCTCTAGCAATCTATCAAATTGGTACATCTTGACCAGCAACCCTGGCATCTCAGGAAGGAACAGTGAACGCAAGTTATAGTGGTACATCAACTTGTGTAGAACTGTGAATGCCTCCAGCTCTGACATGTTCATTAGCAATGGCACAGCGATGAATGCCATACCTTGGGTATAGCCAACTTCTGTATCAATGTTTGAGTATGCCTTGATAACACGGTACAATGAGTCCTTATCAACGCCAGCATCGTCAACAAATGACGTTCTGGAGAGGTCCTTCTGGATGTTCTTTTCAAATGGAGTCTCTTGCTGAGAAAGGGTTTCATACTGTGCTTCAAACTCTTTCGGATTGGCATTTGAGACAAGCTGCCACACAATACCACGGATAGCCGGTGGGATACCGTTGGAGAGCTCCTTTGAGAGTCGAGATGGGTCTGACTTGGCCACTGACGAGTAGTCGTTGACGACATCTGTCCAGAAGGACCAGTCGATCTGAGTCTCAGACTCATCTGCGCTGATATTGGAAACTGTAGCTGCAAATGATGATTTTAGAGTGTCATGGGTGGAGTTGATCTGCTCTTTCGAGACGTCATCCTTCGACGATAAGTCGACGGTGTTCTCGTTCAGTCTTGACAGTAGCAAATCATAGTTCTCATCGTATGTGACTTCCTTCTCGTCGACTGACTCGCTCGTTGAGCCACGAGATGAAGTGGAGAACCAAGACTGGAAAATGCTTCCTCTGTGGTTCTGCTTCTGTCTCTCGCTCAATTGAGGTGGCAACGGTGGAGGCTGGAACTCCGCAGCGACTTTAGAGAGCTCGGATTGCTTGAGAATGTGTCTCTCTGTTTCCGGGGAAGAGGGGCCTGATCTTGGTGGAGGAGTTGGGGCAACTGCTGCGACGCGTGGAGGCAACGAAGGAACGTGTCTTGAAGGTACAGCAGGCACCTCGCCTCGTGGTGGAAGCGACGGTGTATGCTCAGTTCTTGATGGAAGCGGTGGACCGGCTGCTGCGACAGCTGCGACAGCTGCGACTGGGGCTTCCTCTGCGTTGTCCTGGGCTTCACCTTCATCCTCGTCGTCTCCATACATCTTCAGCATATCCAATTTCTCTTCTAGGGACTTGTTGGAGTTCTCAAGGTCGTGTTCCGATACTTCGAACTGCTGGGTAGACTCTCCCAGTGGATCATTGGTCTGGTCCTCAGCTTCTTGATCAGCAGGCTCTGTCTCGGCTTCTTCAGCAGGCTCTGTCTCAGCAGGCTCTGTCTCGGCTTCTTTAGCAGGCTCAGTCTCAGCAGACTCCTCCTCAGCATACTCGGCTGTAGCTGGCATATCTGTGGTCTCCTCAGAGCCTTCTTCCTGTTCTCCCTGTGGCGGTGCTTCTGCTACCGGCTCCTCCGGCTCCACATTCTCAGTCTCCTGGTCCACCACCTCGGAATCAGCGCCCGTTGTGCTGAGATCATCCGCAGAGGCTGCTGCATTCTTGCCGTTTTTCTTCTTCTTTTTATTCTTCTTCTTGGTCTTCTTGGACGGCGAGCTTGACACGTCCTCATCATTTACATTGGCCCCATTGTCCTGGGCAGATGCGGCCTCATTCTCCAGGGTATCGGTGGCATCCAGGAACTCGTCCTCTTTTAGATCTGACATTTCCCTTCGAATTGCTTTCACGTCCTTGCTTTCTTCTGTTACAACCGGGAGAGTTGGTGTGATGGAGAAGAACAGCTCTTCAGTTAAAAAAGCCCTTTAGCTTCAAACATAACAAAACAAGGCGCGCGCGCTCGTGACCCGTTCCCCTTTCGGCCACCAAGCTGCGTCTTTCCGCGTTTGGCGGTGTTCTGGTTCTAGAACTTCCTCTACTCGCTGAAATATTTCATAAAATCTCATAAAACGTGTATATAAAAAGCCAAATAAACCATAAAGAATATAACCTAAGCCCCTTTCATCTCGTCATTAATCGTAGTCCCAGCAGTCTGATGGCTTCAAATGCTCGACATCGACATCTCCAGGTAGGAAACCTCGCTGTTTGCAATGATAACAGGAGAAGAGTTCTCTTCAATTGGACTAGCATACTGGTAGCCACTCGAAGAGGACAACACTGGGAAGTAGTCTGATGAGTCCGTTGAAGATGCACACGACTCCGTGTCGGACTCAGACAGCAAATCTGGAACGTAATCAGCAACGAGATCGGAGAGGTCTGTAGAGGATGAAGTAGACTCCTCGGCAATCATCTCGTCGATCTCCTCCGTGGAATAAACCACGCCTTCATCGATGCCTAAGTCGATCAGTAATCTTTCCAACTCGTCTGCATCCAAGTTTGGGAAGTGCACACGGACAGACTGATCACGCTTCTCGAGAGGCAATGAGCCATAGGCATCGAAGATCTGTTGAATGGAGTCGGAAGTCTTGTCGATTTGCTTCTTTACCATTTCAAACTCCAGCTCCAAAGATTGTAGAATCTCAGAGTTCATGAAAGTCACCGATGGGATGTTCAACTCCATCTTTGGTAGGGAAAACTCAACGTATGAGCCCATTCTCTCAACATTGCTGGACTCACATCTAGCGAGTTTGAAAGTCGATGGGGCTTCCTTCTGGGTCATACAGCCATGATAACTCAGTCTTGAGTCCTGCTTCCTCGACATCTTCATGCTCATGAAAGTATCACCACCGTTGTTCAGCATACATCTGATGCTCGTAGTTAGGTTCTGGACTGCTTCACGTGAAGCAGATCCTCCGTATGTGCTGAAATTTCTAGCGTTCAGGTTGACAAAGTTGCGGTACAACCCTGATGGGAAAGGGCCCTTACCCATTAGATTTGTTCTAAAAGCCGAGTATGGCCATAGCTTGTTGGCCAAGTTAGGCGATGGGATGAAGAACTTAGGCTTGAACCTCAACTGCTGGAAAATCGTACCGTTGACCATCCGAAATGGAGCCGTCGTGGAGAAGTGTCTTGCGCCGTAAGGAGATCTCAGGTTTGGTCTGGCCCTTCCGGAGCGAACTGGCACTCTCACCAGCGAGGGCTGTGGCTTGGGGGTTAGCACCTCAGCAAGCTCGTTGACGACCTGGCGAACATCTCTTAGTGCGCCTCTCGTGAGCTGTGCGAGGTTCTTCAGTCTATTAGCCATCATCAGAAAGCGTGGGTGGCAAACGGCTCGTCTGGACTTATTGGACGCTTAAAAAGAGTGTGATAGTGGAAAAAGTGTTCCTATCGACGATTACAAATCAGCCGGCGTTGACTCAATCGACTGGATCGTCCTGGGAGTGAAATGTGTTTGTTTCCTAAGCTGAAAAGATAAGGAGCAGGGTGGCTCTTCGTACACGGGGGGGTGTTTTCCCCCCGTGAGCAATATTTCGCGAAATGTGTCATAGGGCAACACCCCACCAGACGGTTCCCGAGAGTCGGGAATTGACACAAAAATATTTCACTTACGCTTCACTCATAGTAATTTTGTAATTTTGTTCATTTCCTCGTTAAAATTTTCTCTATATAAGAACAAATTATGTTATTATTTATGGCTTGAAGTTCCATACGTCGTTGTTGTCTGTGAACATCAGCGAGTAGAAGTCTTCAGGCGTTCCCGTAGAGCCTGGTGTCTGACTGTTGGAACGCTGCTGGGACTTTTGTGACTCCAGCTTGTCAGCCATGCTCTGCTCATTCATGAACATCTCAGTGACATCGGGACTCATACTTCTGGTGCCCTGAGGGACATGTGAAAAGAGTGACTTGATCTGTGTAAAGGAAGAAGATGGATGAGTAAAGACAACAGGGGTAGCTTCGGCTTTCACTGGTGAAGGAGGGTTGTTGCCCTGCTGCTCGATATTCACAATATCAGAGGGTAGCAAGTTCAGTAAATCAGAGATGTTTCTACTGTTGGAGATGTCATTGAAATCAAACTCCGGGATCATTTCATCCATCTTCTCTGCCTTCACTTTTGGACTAAGCACAGGCTTGCCATGCTTTGTCCCTTCACGAGGTTTCGGAATCGATGCAGACATTGTGCTTAAAGAGTCCTCGCCAAGGTATTTACCACATAGGTTATCGATCTGGGTGATGAACTTATCAGCCAATGAGTTGCCCTTTGACAGCCTCGTTAAAACTTGTTTTGACAAGATAATATCATTCTTCCACGACGAAGAATGCTTTGAAGTAGGCTCAGAGCACAGACAAACAACAGAGATTAAACAAGCATGGAAGAGGAAAAAAGTCGCATACCAAGACGAGATGACACTAACTTCATGGTTGCTGATGAAATTTGAAACAGATAAGATAGTTTCATGTGCAGAATCGAGACAAATCCTTCTGCATTGTTTACCTTCAGGTGTTGAGGCAATCTCCAAGATAGCAGGGTTCTTAATACCAATGACTCTTTGCCAAATGAATGCTCTCAAGAGGATTGTCTGTAAGTTTTTATATCTCCAGATGAGCCTATACCTCGTGAATGCTAGCCACTCTGGTGTCTTAGATTCACCTGGGATCTTTGAAGCCCTCTCAGCGATCATCGTATCTTCAGAGAAGAACTCTGGTAAACCAGAGACGAAATCCATCACTTTAGAGTTCATTATCAAGCAATCTTGGGCACTTGGTGGCGGATTTGATATGAGCTTGTTATAGATTTCAGTCGATAAGATAGTAAACTTGGCTTGCCATATTAAACCGGAGTATATCGTTGGATAACTAACAGGCTGTAGCTGCTTTGACGCAGCATCTGTGTATAAATAATCGTCATCATTTATATTGCTCACCTCGTTAATATCCATCATTTTATCATCTGGTAAATTAACAGGTCTTCCAAATGTGATAGCAGCACCACCATCAAAGATGTATAATCCCCACCACAGTCGACGACGCATCTCCAACTGAATTTGGTTCTTAGACGATGTCCAGTTAGAAAACTCTTTGTAAAGTCCCAGTCCCATGGCCATACGAACTGCAAGACCCAGGTAGTTCCAACCTGTGTTTGGTTTGTTACGCTTCTGAGCGTAGTTGCTCAGTAATGTCAATGCCTGAAGTAACGGTATAGACCCACTTTCAAACACATATGATGACAAGTAAGATTTGGCATTCTGGTAATAGTACAGATCAAAGTTTGAAGTCTCACCGTGAAGACACCAAGCACCTAAGGCCAGCACGGTATTCAACAAGATTTGCCAAATTTCGTGATTTGGAGTTGGAATCTCATCGCGATACTGTGCCATGAATGTCTCTTTGTGTATAAACGGATAAGATGTATGGTAGTTATTGAAATATGACTCAATAAACTCATTTGTCAGGTACTTTGCTGTTAGTGATAACGTTGAGTCCAAGTCCAGCACTCTTGAGTTTGATCTTGAGTTATCTTGCTGAGTTGGAGACATTGACTCATCGGTATCTTTATCCGATGGTTTCTGTAAAGCCCTCAAAATAATAGCACTCGACGCAACACCAAAATAGCCCTTGTTGGAAGGGTTGACACTGAGAGCAGCCATACCATCGTTCAGGGCATCGACGTCTTCTTCAACCCAGTCAAACCCGTAGATTGCATCATCGGGGACGTCGTCTTCGGGTACCTCAGGGTACTGACTCACGGACTCTGAGTCTGTTGACAAGACCGTAGTCGCAGCCAAGACTGGAGAGTTATCAGCTGTCATTGATGGAGAGGCCATCTCTGAGCCAGAGCCATATAATGGGGTGGATACACCCATACTTGAACGAGTCGGTGCATGGCGACTGACCAATTTATCAACGTCCTGATCTGGTAAAAGCTCGTGAAGCAAAGACTCCAAAGCTCGAACCCTATTCTCGACTTTTGTCAGATGGACCCTCGTGAGTGGTGAGCGTACCACACGAGGAGAGTAAGTGCACTCCCACCCGTGCTGAATACACTTAGTACATTTGGGTAGATCTTTAGAGCATTTGAGTTTCCTCTTCCGACAAGAGTCACACTAAACTGTTAGTCTTAGTTTCAAACAGCAAAAAGGAGGCCAAACACTTACAGCCTGTTCGATGAAAACAGCCTTCATTTACCCTTCTTGTTCTTTTATACCCTTTTCCCGTAGTATAAGCTTCAACTAACACCTTTTTATACATCAATGAGATTACGCATCAATTCGGAACCCGAACACCCCCAAAGAAAAAAAAAAAAAAACGCCGATGGTCGGAACTTTCACTTCCGGGGCGCTCCCAAGTGTCTCTCCTTTGATTTCCGGTTATATCCGGGGGCAGTTCTGATCTTTCACTTCTATTCATGGTCTTTTATTATTTTTTGATTTACGTATAAAGAGGTTAGTGGGATATTATGCTATGGTATATCTCAGTATTGTTGTTTGCACGTGATGTTTTATCGTCGGAGTATTCACCATTTCAGCAGGTTGAAATGGGTGGTATAGGTGAAATTTCTAGATCGTCTAGAGGTATGCCTGTAAAGAGAGATCTTAATATTGGTCTGAATGGTGATGTTCTTTCAATTGGTGACTCTGAGGCTGAGAAGGTGACTTTAACTCCCGGTATGGAGAGTGATATCTATGCATTTGACTTCACGACCGGTGAGGATGACTTTGTCAGTGCGTATTACCTTTCTGCTAATTATGGCCAGCTACCGAATGTTTCCAGCTTAACTGATGCAGAGATAAGGAATTACCTTGGTTTGAGATTTTATATCAATTCTACAAATACTGCTTACATTGAGGAGTTTACAGAGGGCTATGCCTTTGATATTGCCTATTTCAGTAATAAGGAGCAAGTCCTAAATGGAACGCTTTACATTCAGCCATATTTCCAGGCAAATGATTCGCTGTTTAACGACACTGATCAGTTCACCGTCGAGTTTGCTATATCTAAGGATAAATTAGTGCTGCAGTGGGATGAAAATCCCTATGCAAGTCTTGTTGATACCGATGATGACTCGGCCTTCTTGGTTACAACCTCTTTTAACACGAGTGTCATAAGTGTTAATGACTGGGTCAACGACACTGAATATATAACGATTCACATATTTGATGAGTCGTCATTCGAGGACTTGGATGGACTAACAAGGAGTTGGTTGGCGATTACAAGTACAAACTCTGTTGTAAACTCTTCAAACATTGAGAAGATTTATTCAGAGGCACTAGGTGGATACCAAGAGCAGTTCTTTATAACAGGCTTAAACAGCTCGACTGTTTACTATGCCATTGTAACCGATGACTTTGACGAGTCCGGAGGAATTGTCTATGCTGCAGTTCAGTTCACTACACAGATTGAAGGAGCATGTGAGCTGATCTATGGTTTAACATTCTGTGATACCGTTGCTTACTCGGTGCCACAAACCACTGATTACGTTATAAATCAGAACAAAACGCTCTTAAAGAACTTGTATGATGATTACGCTTCTTCTTTATATACAAATTTCAGCTATGCAATGCAGCAAATTGCCTGTGATGCCGAACTGGATGCTCGGTATTCTCCAATTGCAACATGCCAGGAATGTATAAATTCGTATAAGAATTGGCTGTGTGGAGTTTCGATACCAAGATGCTCTACATTAAACGACACAAACTTCCTTTATCGTGAAGCTGGTGAGATGAGAACTGAAGAGCTATCATTAATGATTGATCCCCCAGAACCCTGGTTTGAAGTCTTACCGTGCATTGACATGTGCTATGCAATCGTTAGGGACTGTCCAGCTGATTTCGGATTCCATTGTCCTGTAACTTCAGATCTCCTAAAGCAAAGCTATGCTCATTCTATTGACGACTATGACTATACAACTTGTAATAACGTGGGAAATGGTACTACAAGCGCAGTTTCAACTTCAGGTGTCGATAAATTGAAAATTCCGGTCTTCTTGATGGCATTTGTGCTACTTCTTTAGTAAGTAGTAGGAAAAATGTGGGGAAAGATTTTATGAGATACGGAATTTCATGTTTTCCAGTATGTGCAACTGCATAAAACCCCTCGATGATAAGGGGAATATTTCAAAAAAGCAGGGATACCCATGCACAGTTTCTTAATTAAGGTAAATGAAATTAAGGGTTTCCATATGGATTGTACTTAATGAAGTTATTTAGGTTTTTTAGGTTGTACAGTTCGTTTCTGCTCTGGGACTTAAATTGGACCGAGTTCAGCAGCATCTTAAATTTGCATACACATACCGATTTTTAGCATAGATCTATCTCTCCCCGATCACTCTGTATCATTTTGGCTGAGAGTGTCATCATAAACACTCTACTAACCCTATAAGTCTTTTCTTTTTCTCGCTATCATTCGTATGGGTCTGATAGGGTCCGGCTGAAGTGACTTAGTAATAAGTGAGAGGTCTCGTCAAGAGACCTCCAGCAGGCCAGAACAAAGTTGCTTATATACAACGCAAAACTTCTTATATACCCAACACTCCACATATTACAATGTCCAGGACGAAAAATGCCTATAAAAGAATGACTCTCCCCCCGCTTCCATAAGTTGTGCTTGTATAGCAATATAATTGATAAAGTGTTACGAGCCCCTAGCCCCCTCATCATGTCAGCAACATCAACACCACAAAGAAGTATCCAGACAGGCACCTGCTTCAACAGGCTTGTGAGTCACGTGTGCACCAAGTACTCATTAATGACGTCTAAGATTAGGATTCTCAAAGAGCTTAAGGCTATGGAGGGGGACTCTCTCCCTGATATTGATGTCATATTGACAGATAACCTACACCTTTTATATGCTGATATCTATGTTAGAGGCAATGACTTATATAGCAACTCGCCCTTTAGAGTGAAAGTAATGTTGACAGAAGAATATCCGTTTTCAGCTCCCGTGTGTCTCTTCATAAAGACCGACGACCGAGTCATTCCAAAGCACCCACACATATACTCAAACGGTCATATCTGCCTTGACATCCTTGCCAATGGCTGGACCCCAGTACAGACAATACAGTCTTTATTGTTGTCATTACAGAGTATCTTAGTGTCGAACAACAGAGACGAAACACCACCAGACGATGATTCCTACGTTAAGAGGGCTCCCAAGAACCCACAAAATACTCAATTTGTATTCCATGATGATAAAGTTTAATGTATAATACTGCTATTTAAGACTATGTAGACATCCTTACACCTTGGAACCCTTTACCACTAACAACACTAAACCAATCACCCATCGCAGACCAACTAGCGTGGTTCACCTCCATGGTGTCGGTATAGGCAAAGTCAGGGTGTTCTAGTGTCTCAATATGGTGCTTTCCACCAGGGGTAATACTGGTACCACGGCGAATATCCCATATCAAAGCCTGAGCATCATCACCACCAGACAATAGCAGAGGCTGTGTTGGGTGCCATTCAATGCTGTTAACACTTGAAACGTGTGATGACAGCGTCAAAACGGGTAGCCCAGGGTATCTCATATCCATAATGCTGATCTTGTCGGATTTGGCTGTGAACGTAGCAATGACATTGACATCCGTGTTAGAAGTGGCTATCCGTAGCAGGGAAATGGACTCTCCGTGAGAGTGAGTAGCAGAGCTTGATGTAGCAGGAGGCTCATATATAATCGTTGAGTGCTCTAGCGATCTCAAGTCAAAGACTCTCATTGAGCCATCACATCCAACACTCGCGAAGATGTCGGTGCTTCCTTTGATAAACTGAACATCAAACACCTCTGAGTCATGTGCAATCAGCTGTGTCTTGGGATAGTTGGGCCTCTGTAAGTCCCACACGGTACAAGTCGTATCAATAGATGAAGTTATAACCAGATTGACATTGACTTTATTCCAGTCGAAACTCGTCAGTGGAGCATACGATGCCAGCCCGGATCTCTGTGTGTCAAACGGTTTATTGGCCAGTGTTGCCCTTTTAACTAGCATTGGCTCCTGGTATCCGTCCAGCTCCCACACTCTCAGTTTGTCATTTGTGGTTAGCAGTTTGTGTGACTGTCCGGATGGGTCCCATGCCAGCTTCGTTATAGGCAAGTTGACATTTGCGTCGCAAATCTTGTTGAAAGTCAGCCCTTCGCTCATCGCACCATTGGCATGCTCAACCAGCGATGGTGTTCCCTGAATAACTTCGACTTTGTTTATCGAGTCCTCTTTATAAGTACCGACCGCAACGGTCTGCAGCCCTTGCGAGATGTTAGATGAGCTCCACGCAGCACTCGACAGTGGCCAGTGAGTCTCATAGTAAGCAGAGCGAACAGGCAACTGTGCCTGTATCAGTGGCGAATGCTGTGGAGAAGCTGTGATTTGTGGGTACCTTTCATAGTCGATATAATTGGCTTTTGCGAAAGGTGTTAGTAAGAAAGCCTTAGCAAAAACTTGCAAATTCACACTTACAAGGCTTATAGCCCGATCCAACGGAGAAGGAACTTCTCTTTTGCCTGCTCCAATCCATCGTCTCCTTCAGCAATTATGAAACAAGTGGGATCTCTTTGTATTGGAAAGACCTGTCAATTTCAGCTCCCCCGCCAAAAACATAGGCAAAATTAAGATCGCCCGCAAAAAGGCGAAAGGTGCAGGGCTGCGTAACCATAAACACATAGACCAGAAACATGCCAGATGCGCTTTCTCTTTGTCTACAATTAAGATTCTATTAATTCATAATTTAACATTAAAATACTTAGTTGTCAGCTGCGACTTCCTCCACGGAAGGACAAGTACACAACAAGTTTAAGTCACCGTAAGTGTCATCCAATCTAGAGACAGTTGGCCAGAACTTGTTCTTCTTCAAGAATGGTAATGGGTAAGCAGCCTGCTCTCTAGTGTAGCCTCTGGTTTCCCAGTCAGGTGATGATACAACATCGATCATGGAGTGTGGGGAGTTCTTCAAAACTTGACCCAATGGCTCACCTTTAACCAAGGCATCAATTTCCTTCTTGATGTTAATTAAGGAATCACAGAAACGATCAAGCTCCTGTTTATTCTCAGACTCGGTTGGCTCAATCATCAAAGTACCAGGGATAGGGAATGCTAATGTTGGAGGATGGAAACCATAGTCCTGAAGTCTCTTTGCAACGTCAATAGCTTCTACTCCGTCGTGCTTGTATGATCTCAAGTCTAAGATGAACTCGTGTCCACAGAATTGGAACTCAGAAGATGAACCAACAAATGCAATATCATAGTATGGTTTCAAACGGTTCATCATATAGTTAGCATTCAAAATTGCAATTGAACTGGAGAATGGTAAACCTTCAGCACCGAGCAATTTGATGTAAGAGTATGAGATTGGTAAGATAGAAGCTGAACCATATGGTGCAGCAGAGACAGAATCGATAGACTTTTCAGTTTGGCCGATGACTTCAGAAACTTCGTGCTTTGGCAAGTATGGTACCAAGTGTTTGGCGACACAGATTGGACCAACACCTGGACCACCACCACCGTGAGGAATAGCAAATGTCTTATGCAAGTTCAAATGACAAACATCAGCACCCAAATCACCAGGAGAAGTCAAACCGACTTGAGCGTTCATGTTAGCACCATCCAAGTAAACTTGACCACCAGCAGCATGAACCAAGTCAATAGCAGTCTTAACACCAGCCTCAAAGAGACCATATGTTGATGGGTAGGTAATCATAATAGCAGCCAAGTTTTCCTTGTGCTCCTCGACCTTAGCCTCTAAATCGACAAGGTCCAATGAACCGTTAGAAAGACACTTCACTGGGATCACCTTGAGATTGGCCATAGCAGCAGAAGCTGGGTTTGTACCATGTGCAGAGACTGGGATCAAACAGATGTTTCTATTAGACTTACCAGTACTCTCTAAGTATGCTTTTATCACTTTCAAACCTGTGAACTCACCTTGAGCACCAGAGTTTGGTTGCAAAGTGGTACCAGCAAATCCGGTAATATCAGCCAAATCAGTCTCAAGCTCAGAGACAAGTTGGGCATAACCTTCAGCTTGATCTTTTGGAACAAATGGATGAAGGGAACCAAATTCTGGCCAGGACAATGGAAGCATCTCAACTGTACCGTTAAGCTTCATTGTACATGATCCAAGAGTGATCATGGAATCAGCAAGTGAAAGGTCCTTAGACTGAAGGGAGTGAAGGTAACGTAACATGGCTGTCTCTGAGTGATGTAAGTGGAAGACAGGGTTAGTCATGAACTTTGAGTCTCTGGTTAAAGAAGTTGGGAACTCTGGGAAGGACTCAATTGATTCTGAAGCGAATGAAGAGCCTGTGAAGATTTCAATCAAGTCTGCAAGATCCTTCTCAGTGACGGTCTCATCTAAAGACAAAGAAACAGTAGAGTCGTCGACTTTGTACAAGTTAATCTGGTACTTCTCAACTGCAGTTTGCAATAATGAATCAGCAGAGACACCATTGAGTTTGACAGTAAGAGTGTCGAACCACTTGTCATTGACAATTGTATGCTTTTTAGAGATCTCTTGGGCCAAAATACTAGTGAAACCGTAGACTCTCTCAGCAATCTCCTTCAACTTATCTGGACCATGGTAAACAGCGTAGTTACCAGCCATGTTAGCAAGCAAGGCCTGGGCAGTACAAATGTTACTGGTGGCCTTATCTCTCTTAATGTGTTGTTCTCTTGTTTGTAAAGCCAATCTGAGAGCTTGACCACCAAGTCTATCCTTGGAGACACCAATGATACGACCTGGAATCTTTCTGTTCAAAGACTTAACAACGGAGAAGAAACCGGCATGTGGACCACCATAGCCCATTGGGACACCGAAACGCTGAGAGTTACCCAAAGCGATATCAGCACCAAAGGTTGAAGGTGGCTTAAGAAGGGTAAGAGCAAGCAAGTCTGTGGCAACAGCCAAGAGACCCTTGTTAGAGTGAATGATCTCTGAGATCTTCTCAAGGCGAGAATAATCAATGATAGAACCAGAAGAACCTGGGTATTGAACTAAGACACCACATACTTTAGATTTGATCTCTTCCAATTGAGCGACACCTTCCTCTGATGATAAGTCCAAAGTGACAAGTTCAACCTTCAATGGCGCAGCTCTTGTCTTGATGACGGAGTATGTCTGGGTGTGAATGTCCTTATCGATGACATAGACGTTTTTCTTCTTCTTGGAGTTAGAGAAGGACAATGCCATTGCTTCAGCAGCAGCAGTGGCCTCGTCTAGTAAAGAGGCATTAGCCACTGGGAGACCTGTCAAATCAGAGATAACTGTCTGGAAGTTCAAAAGTGACTCAAGACGACCTTGGGAGATCTCTGGCTGGTATGGTGTGTAGGAGGTGTACCACTCTGGCTTCTCTAAGATGTTTCTCTTGATGACTGGTGGGGTGATTGTGTTGTAGTAACCACGACCAATGAAAGATCTGAATATCTTGTTCTTCTTGGCAATGGAGTGCAGACGGTCAATCATTTGAGTCTCGGTGTAGCCTTGTGCAGGCTCCACTTTCAGCTTACGCTTGATAAGGATCTGCTCTGGAACAACAGATGAGATGAACTCCCCAAGATCTGTGTGGCCGAGAGACTTGAGCATAGAGGTAACATCATCGCTGTTTGGACCCAAGTGGCGACGCTGGAATGTGTCGAGAGGCAAAAGACGCTGAGCAGGCTTCAACTCGGTCAACGAACGGTCATAGATCGAGTTGAACTTAGCAGAAGACACGTCAGTGCTCTGAAGACGACAGCTGACGCTATACTTAGAAAGAAGGGAGCTTCTGATTGTGGCACAACGCGCCTGAGGGCGTGCAGCACGGGCACCAGCAGCCACTGATCTGAGTCTAAGCATCTTATAGTGATGATCGAGAAGTAGGATCAAGTGTCGAGAGTTTTTGCTTGAAAGAAATTTTTTTATAAACACGTACGAATTGGGCCCCTTTTTATTGTGAAGCTCTTTAATATACTGATACCAAATGACTCGGGCTCATTGCCCCGGGTTGTGGGTGCATGTGCAGGGCCCGGAGTCGGGTGCAGCCTTATCGATCAGCCGCCAGAGTCAGGATCGGAGTCACGGCGCACCGGAGATTTTTCGCACAAATCAACTGCAGACGCTTTCTGACTCCTTCCTACTGCTTTTAGCAGAGTTTTTTCAGGGGGTCGCTTCAAATTCTCTCCCGGGAGAGAGATCTCAGATCTTGAATATTCGTAGAATGGACATATTCCATTGTCCCCATTGTTACCGAGAACGAGAAACCCTCATCCGTGTCTCGAGTTCTGTAGCAAAATGCTGGTCGGGGTTCTTATCTCTGAACGGAGTCGCGCAGATCTTTACATGTGACAGTCCTCACTGATCTATATATAATATGACATTAAATGCGTTACGTTAAAATGGCATAGCACTGTGCCCTCCTCTTCCTCCTCTCTGAGATCCACGTCCTCTCTGAGACGCCTTTTTCTGGGAACCTTTTCTCTGAGATCCCTTTCTGTACCCACCACGTCTACCACCCCTGCCAGTGCTGCCACTGCTGTAGTTACTCGTTCTCTTTGGCTGTACATTTTCTTTGCTTTGAGAAGCTCTAATGGTATCAATGATCACTTTGTTCTCTTCGACTTGCCTCTGATTCCAGAACTTGGACTTTGTGCCGGTGGCAGTCCCGTCAAATTCCTTCTTCAATTGCAGTAGCACACTCGAGAAATGCAAGAAGTAGCCCCGCTGGGCCTCATTGATAAACCCTTTGAGTTTTCTGTATTCCTCATCACTCTGTGGTAGCTTCAAGGCCATATCTTTCAATGTAGCAGGAGTGCAAACGGATGAGCTTCTTGAGAATCCCATTCTTCCCATGATCACACCTTGTTGGTCCTTGAGTCTGGCGTGTGCCTCAATAAACTTCATCTTCTCTTCCTCGCTAGCAAAGCTCGTTTCTTGGAGTGTGATTCTCGTAGGCTGATTTGGTGCAGCTCTTGATGGCGTTACTACTGCCGGTAGCCCAGATGATGTACGCTCCATATGAGTTTTAGCACTGACGATCCTAGGTGTGGAAGGTAGCCTAAATTCATCAAACTGAGCTGAGTTCAAGACACGGTTATTAGAACTGCCGTTACCATTAGCATTTGGTGCACGAGATGATGTAGGAGTAGAAAACTGCATCACAATCTTCTTCTGACGTTTCAACAATATGTTGGCCTTCGGGCCCAACTTAATATAACTGGAAGAAAACCCGGCACCGTTCATCAGGAAATACTCTGCAAGTATCTTCTCTGCAATTAAATGATAAGCAACTCTGTCTAAAGACGTCTTATCCATCTCCTTTCCAGAAGAATGGAGCTCAAGTAGATCATGACCGGCTTGAACAATCTTGCCGGCTTTGGAACCTTTGAAAATGTCTTTAACATACGACAGAGTAACTTTCTCACTCTCAAGTTCTTTCACTAATTTGGTTAGATTAATTGCCTGTTCGGTAACATCTCTGTCGACCATCTTAGAGTGACCACTCTTGCAACAGTTGTCACATTGCTTCTTACAGCCTTTTCTGTCGAACACCTCACTGAAGTACCGGAGAACTTGCTCACGACGGCAATCAGTTACATTCTCACAATACTCAGTGACCTTACCTAATTTTTCTTGGTGCTTTTCTTTTCCAGCACGATCCAGGTCTCTGTCCTTTGCAATCATCTTCTGTAACAAAATGGCATCAGCAATGGTATAGTAAAGAGTGCACCAGGAGTTTTGACCATCTCTTCCGGCTCTACCAGTTTCTTGATAATAGCCCTCTAAAGTTCTCGGTATGGTCAAATGTATAACGTATCTGACATCTGGCTTATCAATTCCCATACCGAATGCAATAGTTGCACAAATAACTTTAATTTCACCAGACTGCCACTTTCGTTGAATCGTCAACCTGTCATCTGGTTCCATACCTGCGTGATAATAAGCTGCTTTGATACCCTGGTTGAATAACTGACTAGAAGTCTTCTCACAGGCATTCTTTGAATGACAGTATATGATACCAGTCATATCTTTGAATTTACCCTTAATATTGCGCTCGATATCTTTCATGCAGTCTTTCTTTGGAACAACCTCATAAAACAAGTTTGTTCTGTTGAAACTTTGTCTTAAGAACACCGGGTCCTTCAATTTCAAGTTATGTATAATATCCATTCTCACTTGATCATTAGCTGTTGCTGTTAGAGCCAATAACGGAATATCTGGATAAGTATCCTTAAAGAAAGAGAGCGCCGTGTAATCTGGACGGAAATCATGTCCCCATGAACTCACACAGTGAGCCTCATCAACAACAATTCTTGCCAATTTCTTGTCTCTATAAAGCTTAGCTATTGCGTTCTGTGCCTGTTTGGAAGCACTGATCATTTCTGGTGATAAGTAGACTAAGTCCAACAGTCCGTGGGTAAATAAGTTGAAGGTCGTTTTCCTCTCTTCACTTGAACCTTTACTGCTCACCATACCAGCACGGATGTTCTTTTCCCATAAATGTTCAACTTGGTCTTGCATTAACGAAATTAAAGGAGATATGACAATCGTGGTACCCTTTGTCTTACCAGATTCAACAATAGCTGGAAGCTGGTAACATAACGACTTACCACCACCAGTGGGCATTAAGACAAATACATCTTTGCCTGCCAACGTTGCATTAATAGCTTCAAGCTGATTCGGTCTGAAAGATGGTAACTTGAATACTTCTCGAAGTTTACCAAAGAGCTCCTTAGACCATGCATGAGTTTCACGTGGGATTGGGCGTTGTGCTAAGAGTTCATCAAATTCATTATCTGGGAATTGGGAGTCCATATCGTCATCCTTAGTAGGAGAGCTTGGAATGTTCTGAATACTAGAGGCAGCCTTAGTAGCATCTGACTGGTGCACTGGCTCTGGCTGACTCAGGACTTTCCGAACCTGTGGGGGGATATCAAAATCGTCTAAATCACTGTCACTAACAATCTCAATGGCCTCTGCTTGTGTAGCACCAACTTCTCTCTCGTCATCAAAGCCTTCATCAAAGTTGTCATCCTCGAGATCAACAACTTCAACCTCGTCTAGATCAGTAAAAGATGTCGTCTGAGTTCTCGAATGACTGTTGATGTTATTGGTGTTCACCACTTCATCCTCGTCGCTGGACGATTCAAATCTTTGTTCGTGCTCGTCGTTTTCATTTTGAATATGGTCCTCCTCGTCGGAAAGATCACTCAAGTTTTTAAGATTCCGAACCTCACTCTGTGAGACTCTGATAACATCCTCGTCATCGTCTGGATACTCGGACCTGTCGTCATCGTCAATTGGAGCTTCTGACGCATCAACAAAGTCGCCATCGTCATCTGATCCGTCATCGCCAACGACAAAATCACCAAGCTCTTCTCGAATGGCTTGAGAGTCTTCCGGCTGACTGGTTAGCAGGCCATCCATGGTATGCATACCTTCATCGTCATCGACTTCTTCTTCCTCTTCTTCTTCCATAAATTCATCTTCCAGATTAGGCTCTGGCGGATGAGGCGGTTGGAGTGTTCTTTTTCTAAGATGTCTGGCTTCTTCATAGTTGTGTGGTTCGTCTTGAATCTCATCAACATCCTCCATTGTGATATCTCCCAGGTCTATATGGGTGCTCTTCTTCGCTGTCTCAGGTGTGGGTATTCTCATCGGGGTAGGATCGATAACCCTGGATGAATCTGGAACTTGAATGTGGCTTGCCAGTACCCTCAGGCTCGTGTCTGTAGCTGCTGATGTGTCAGCTGTCGAGCTAATTGTCTGTATCGAATGTGCCACTGCGGGTACAGTTGGCGTTTGCTGGGTCTCTAGCGCAGCATTTAGACGTTTCTTTATGGTATTCTGTGTTGCCTCGATAGATATAAGGTGGCCTGCTAATTCCACTCTCTTCTGTCTCTTTGTGTCCTCAGATAGCGCTGTTGACGTTTCAATTGATACCCTCTCGACCAATAAGGCAATTCTTTTCTCGCAGACCTCGATATATCTCTTTTGGATAGCTACAAGATCTGGGTGTGTGGATGTGGATGTCGCTACGGTGGTATTAGCTGGCTTATGGATGGCTGGAGGTGGGTTGATCACCGAGGTCACCCTTGTTGCTGGTTCAGACTGAACATTGGAAGACGCCCTCTTTGTGAAATCGTAGTTTGTGAATGCGTCATTCAGCTCTGAGGAGTCGTCGGAATCATTGAAAAAGCTCTCCTCTACCCTGGAGTTTGGCTTCGAGCTCTTGCTGGCTGTAGTCGGTAGAGTCTTCTGTTTCTTGGAAATTGCCACATCTGGCGTGTTTATTGCTCTTTTGTTAGAATTTGCTGTAGCCTCAGTATCATCGAAAGTCAAGTCGATAAATGCTGCGGGGGATGACATCTGGTCAGCCCGATTATGTCGCCTTGTCTGTGGCTCTGGCGACTGTGAAGAAGGCGCGTTCCCGCTCCCAGATGACCTCAGCGGCCCAGTATCCCTCTTTGCAAGCCTGAGACCCGTGGTTCTCGATGACCGATCCACGCTCCCAACCAGCGATGCCATGTTGAACGTTGAGCCTTGTCGTTGCGGCTCTGCTTGCTGTGATATTTCTGACGGGGCTGGTGCTTGGTGGATCTTTGCAGGCCGTGTGGGTATGTTTGTGATGTTCCTCAGTGAGCCAACGATGCCTTCCAGCCCGCCAGTTGAAGATGGAACGTTGGCCTTGGACTTGTCAAGCCAGTCCAACTGGGCCTTCAAATTGTTTCTGACCGCCATGCGGGGCTATTTCGGTGCTGGAAAAAAAGAAAGGCAAAGCGGTCCGTACGAGGTGTGTGGGACGTCTAAGATAGCTCAAGATACCCAGAGACGACTAACCACCCTTACCAGCTTGGTTGCGAATAACCGAGGTTTGCCACTGCGATGTGCTTTTTGTTTGTTTACACTTTGGAGCGCGTTAGTACGCGAAGATCGCGAACTTTAGCGTGTAGGAAGATGCGTCAAACGCTCCGCTTACGAACAGCCTACGCGGCCGTGTAGGCGTAGCTCTGTGTGTAGCACTGCGAGCATGCCCGCAGGTAGTAGCAAGCAGCGTATCTGAGTGTTTCTAGCAGGCAGTGTGCGCCAGTTTTTAGATTTCCAAGTGCCTGACGCGTGAGAGTGTGTGAATCTCTGGCATCAACTGAGCTCAGGGATCTGGCATCAATTGAGGTCAACGATCTGGCATCAACTGAGGTCAACGATCTGATATCCCAGGACCTTACCGAGGTGGATGGCAGCTTATCGCATAAGCTCTCTAGGGCTATTAGATAACGAAAAATACCTTCATGGTACCACCAGCGTTGCGCTGGCAGGCTTGGATGAAGCTGAGCTATTGCCGGGATCTAAGAAAGCATTGATGAAGGTCTATGTCCCTATCTCCACTCTCGGGGAGAGAAGAAGTCTGGCTCAGATCTATCTCCAACTTGTGATATAGGATAGACAGTCCGTCCGTTACTTACAATTTCTGGGCCTCGCATGAACAAACGTTTTACACCGCACTGTTTGCACATTTTGTCATTTTGACAATGAAGACTACAAGCACAGAGGTGCTTCTTATATTTTCTCCCAGTAAGTCTCTCCATACGCTCGAGCTGATAGCCCCAAGGTGTATATCATCTTAGAGGACTACGATGTGACCCTGAATCGTTGGTTGTGAGTTTCACTACCACAGAAAATCGGAACAGCTCCGAGGCTCTTACTCATTATAAAAAGGTAAGCTCATTTTGACAGATAGATGTTAGATGCAGTCGTTGTAGTAGAAGACTAAGGGTATAATAGCGTACTAACCAATGAAGTTTATTGAAGAATACCAACAGATCCGGGGTATATTGCATCTTTATTCTGAAATTTACTCTGAGAATGTGCCTATCACGCGAACTTTTCAGAACACGGGATCGCGTTACGCGTTAAGTTCGTGTTTTTGTTACACGCTTTTCTCTTCTTTAATCCTCGTCTTCAATGATGTATAAATCTTTATAAAACATACAAATGGCTAAGGAGAGAACAGAAGAGAACCTTCCTTGGTAAGTACTATGAGATCTTTACTGCCCTTTCTCGGTCCCCCTCCCCTGCCATTCAAATAGCGGTGGATGTGGGAGAAGATGAAAAATATTGTATTGGTACTAACCGAATATCCAAAGGGTTGAGAAGTATCGTCCAACCACGCTTGACGATGTTTATGGACAACCTGACGTTGTGGAAACTGTTCGTCGTTTTGTACATGACGGTCGTTTGCCACATTTACTCTTTTACGGGCCACCGGGAACAGGTAAGACCTCTACCATCATTGCTCTCGCAAGAGAGATCTATGGTAAGAATTATAAAAACATGGTGTTAGAATTAAACGCATCTGATGATCGTGGTATTGACGTTGTGCGAAACCAAATCAAAGATTTTGCTAGTACAATGCAAATCTTTTCAAAAGGCTTCAAATTGATTATCTTAGATGAAGCAGATGCAATGACCAATGTTGCACAGAATGCACTAAGAAGAATCATTGAAAAATATACCAAGAACACTCGTTTCTGTATATTAGCCAACTATGCTCATAAATTGAATCCAGCTTTGCTATCTCGTTGTACGAGGTTTAGATTCTCACCACTAAGTGAGAACTCAATTAAGGATAACATTCAAAAGGTTATTATAAAAGAGCATTTGAACATCGCAGATAATGCCGAGTCTGCTTTATTAAAACTCTCAAAAGGTGACATGAGAAAAGCCTTGAACGTTTTACAAGCTTGTAAAGCTGCCACGGATGATGAAATTACAGAAGAGATGATCTACGAAAGTGTTGGTGCTCCACATCCAAAGGACATTGAGACCATTCTGGACTCAATCTTGAAAGACGATTGGAGTACTGCTATTGCTACATTACAAAAGATTAAGCAATTAAAGGGTTTGGCTTTAATTGACCTTTTACAAGGATTCGTTGAGATTTTGGATAGATACGAACTGAAAACTGCAACACGGGCTTCTATCTTGAAAGGCCTCGGAGAGATTGAATATGCCATCTCAAAAGGTGGTAACGAAAAAATCCAGTCAAGTGCCAGCATTGGTGTTATCAAAGAGAGCTTAGAGCTTGAAGCTTGAAAATCATTTTTGTCGCACTAAAAAAATGTACATTTCTCTCTGTATGATAGCGTAGAAAGGTCAAACAATGGGCTTGATTAACTATATAAAAGGCGATATCTTCAAGGTAAAATCACCTGCTGTCTTAGCACATGCCTGTAATACGCATGGGTATTGGGGTGGCGGTGTAGCTTATCAATTTGGCAAGTTGTTCCCAGATGCAAAGCGTAGCTATGAACAGCACTGTGATCTTCATTCGCCTGAGGAATTGCTAGGCACAGCTTTCTTAATAAAAGATCGAGATTATGTAATTGCGTGCTTATTCACAAGTGTTGGTGGCGGTGGTGAAGCTGATTCTGTCAAAGATATCATAGAATCGACCAAATTAGCGATTAACGATTTGGAGAGACAGTGTGATGAAGTCATTAATATGCCAATGATTAACTCGGGGATATTTAGAGTCCCATGGGAGAACACCGAAGATATCTTACAGAAAAGCACATTAAGTTATAACGTTTATATTTATTAATACATGTGTTTCTCTAAAAATGACTGTGTTGCTGTGAAGCTGAAACCTTTGAACATTGAATCATCGAATTCTTGTTTTTGAGGAATGGCTATTCCTTCTTTGCTTTTTCTTTTCTTTATATTAGAGAATTTCCTATCAGACTCTTCCTTATCTTTAATCATTTGATCCAGATCAAAATTCTCGCAAAGAGCAGGATCTGTTATCTTTGGTATTATTGGTGGTGTGTTTGATCTAAGATCTTTCCAATTTATATGTTTGAAAAATTGATACTTCTTAAAAACTTCATATTTTTCATCAACTTGAAATCTTTTGAATTGATTCTTATTTAGAAGTCTTTGTAGTAATTCAACAGCATATATTGATAAATGTAGTTTATCATATTGAACTTTTGATTTCATAATCTTTTGTTGAATTTCTTTCATGTTTCGTCCATTAAAAGGTGTTTTACCAACTATCAAATCATACATCATAACACCAAAGGACCACCAATCAGCTTGATATGAATACTCTTCACCATTCAATACCTCTGGTGCAGCGAATTCTGGGGTTCCTAAGATTGAATGACATTTTTCATCCATAGATGATAATCCAAAATCTGTTAGTATAACATGACCTTCAGAATCTAATAGACAATTCTCAGGTTTTAAATCTCTATAGACAATACCTAAAGAGTGTAAATGGTGTAAAGAATCAGCTATTTGTGATAGATAAAAGGCAGCATGTTTCTCTGATACACAATGACCAGGCTGTAGAGCAATATGGTTGAATAATTCACCACCGGGGATATACTCTAAGATGAAATTTATATCCTCGTTATCATGAAATGTGAATAACAGCTTAACAATTGAAGGATGTGAAATCTTTGCTAAGATATCTCTTTCGTTTCTTTGGGTCTTTAAGACATCTTTAAAGACTGAAAGTTTAGCCTTTTTAATTGTCTTTTTAGCAAAAAGTCTAGAGGTGTAACAATCCTTGACTAAATACACATCTCCAAATGAGCCAACACCGATTAATCTTTGCGGTATGAAATCATTAACTGTACGGTGAATTGAGCGGACTTCGTCTGCTTGATACTCATTCAACTGTACAAATTGGGAATCTTTGGGTTGTGAGAATGATAAACGAGCTTTTAATGAAGCTCTAGACGACCGTCGACGTTGCTCGATCTTCTTTATCGAAGGTAAAATATCGACTTCGTCATCTGACTCAAAGACTGAATGATTCCTAAAGGTCATCTCATCAATCTGGACATATATCTTTCTTCTGTCTTTCTTCTAAAAAGAGATAGTTTTAAAGGTATGAGTCAAAGGTGTGAGGTGATGAATGTTGATATACAAAGATTTCAGAGTTTGACGGTAAGACAAGGTCTCAAGAAGTATAGGATAACCTCTCTTCACAAACAAAAGGCTAAACATCAAGAGATCTGCCTAGGAAAAATACCATGGTCACGTGCTCTGGTAGGGGCACTGTCCATATACACATATTTCTTGTGAACGTTTTGTGTTTTTCTCTCAAAAATTACAGAAATGGAAGTAGAAGTGGGGAAATTACCTTTGAAAGATTTTTTTCATTATGTTTTTATTATGTTTTTATGCTTCAGAAAGTCTATGCTCTCAAGGCATTAGGAAATTTCACAATACTTCCAGATTAGGCAAGTTTATGTCGCGTATGCTTCTTTCGGCAACTTCTCCCATAGCCTATAAAAGCTCATATATATGATAGTGCAATTCCAGCAGATGCCCTATATCATTACGCTCTCACAGTAACGATACCTCATAGCATAACTACTTCACTCCCCATACAAAAATACCATTCCACGTCCTATCTCCTGCTTACCTCATCCCTTACGTAAGCAGAGGCTTGTTTCTATCTTCGTAATTCCTCTTTTTTTCAAAAAGGACCTAGCGGAATTTTGGTCGCTCCGTGCAGTTCAAGTTCAGTACCTTGAACAATTTACCCGCACCTCAATATTAATATCTTAATTCACATTCTTCCTTCCATCCATCTCACCAAGCTATCAAACTATCTCTCCCACCCCCATCCCATCTAAAAAATACGCACTGAAAAGATATTTGGACTCCTCACATCTCATCTAAAGCTTTATCACTATGTCCTTGATGGACGTGTTAGCTACACGAAGTCTCAATGAAGACAACTATTCTACACATGAGTCGAAGATTCTAAGGACGATATCGATCTCGTCGTGCTCGTCTTCGATAGTTTCATGTCTAATAATGTTCTACACGTACATGGCTATACACCCATCACGTCGGAAGTTCCGTCATCAACTTATCTTCTTCTTAGTTACGTTTGATTTTCTAAAGGCAATCTCCATGATTGTCTTCCCCGTTTTGACGTATTTGGACCCAGAGAACGTTGGTCAAAAGACTATAAACTTCTTGGGTTTCTTCACTGCTTTCTCTATTGAGGGCAGTGACTTGGCAATTTTGTCATTTGCAGTTCATACTTTCTTCACAATTTTCTATCCTCACAGAACTGGTGGACTTTACTTCATTAGAAACTACGTCTACGTTGGTTCTGTTTTAATTCCAATGATCCTAGCTGGCCTAGCGTTCATTAACAAGGCAAATGCTTATCAACCACTAACAGTCTTCTGTTACCTTCCAATATCTCCCGTCGTCTATAGAATTGCATTATCATGGGGCCCAAGATACTTCATCATGCTGGCAATTTTGATAATTTACTGCACGATTTACTTCTACGTGATAAATCAGCTGAAAAAAATGGAGACATCTCATGAAGAAACACCAAAGAGAAGCTTCAAGAACTTATTTAAAAAGAAATCAGCAGTCTCAGACTCAACAACAAAGAGAGCCGAGACAACGATCAATCTTGAACTACAGATGGAGAACTCCCAGAGACTGAAAACACGGTATAAAGTCATTGCAAGGCAAATCAAGATCATCTTTTTGTATCCAATTTCATACTTCATCTTATGGATCTTCCCACTAATGCAGCAGTGCTTGCAACTGGAGAAGAAGGACAACTATGTAATCTCGATGATTGTTGCATTCATGACCCCGTGGAACGGGACAGTGGACACGATAGTCTTCCTATACAGAGAAAAGCCATGGCAGCTAACCTACTCAAATACACCAAGATCGCCATTCTTACAACAAGAAAAGATCTCGCGATGGAGGAGGATCGTTGCGTTCCTACCACTGTACTCCCTGCCCGAGGTTCAGGACAAAACGACGATGGTTGACACGATGGAAGCCAAGATGCTAACACAAAACACCAACGCACTTATGGCTTCTATAAACCCCGAGGAGTTTGTCCACACCCCAACAACTTCGAGCTTTGAAGAGAACACTCAGGTGTCATCCTCTGCGATGGACTCCAAGAGGAAATTGAGCACTGTTAGTTCGCTCGAAGAAGACGAGGATGAGCTGGACTTTATGGACTTCCTGAATAAAGGCCCACCTGCTTAGTCGATGTCCATTGCGTCTTCGTCCATTTGTCTCATGAATTCTTCCAGTTTATAAACGTTTATATACCAGAACTCCCAATGTAGGTAAACCAGTTCCTGTGGTTTAAGATGATTCACCGAAAGACTCCAGTTCGTTCTGATTTCATAGTCTAAAAGTATTTCTTCTTCAATGGTCAAAGTTGTTAAGTCTCGGCCTAAAAGCTCGTCGAACTTCCTTTTACTTAAAATCCTCTCTAGCGATGTCCTCTCATCAAAGTCACTCATTGCGCTGATCCTCGTGATCCTCTCTGGAATTACCAAATCGTTTAAATCTTGCCAGTTCTCAATGTTTTTCGAGCTCTCCAAGACGTCTCTGTCGTCTTGGTTCATCAACAGGAACTCATCAATATCAGGGATGTACTCCATCTGTTCGAAGCTTTGCGGTTGTAGAAGCTCATACTGCTTGCCTCTCTTACTTGATAAATTTAGCGACTCAAAATCCTCGAGCAAACGCTGTTTCTTGATGTTGTACTGTCGTACATCGTCAATCGTAGGACTGTAGGACCGCTTTTGCACCCTCATATTTGTATCCTTACGCCCTCTTTGAGGTTTTTGGTGTTTTGCTGTGTGGGGATTTTACGGGTTTATATATCTGCCAATTGCGCGTGGGTTTCCAGAACTTTCCACCTCACGGGAGATAAACTTCTTTTATACAAAAACTTCAAATTTCAGAGATGGCAATGCTTTATACAAACTTGAAAGCCTCTGCTACCGTTGATATGACGAAGGATGAGCTCCCAAGCGATCTTTTGCTCCTGGTCAACGGGTTCATGGATGAGCTTATTGAGCCGAAGCACAGCAGGCCCTTATCTGCCGATGAACTAAGCTCAATGTTTCAAGACTTCTATAAGAAATTTGCTGAAAAAGCTGGATCAGAGGGAGAAGGAAGCGATTTATACGTTGAGACTGCCGAGGGTTTGGTAACGAAGAAGCTCATTAAGAAGCTATTCACCAAGTATCCAGAAGACTGTGTCGTTAACAAGTACATCAACGATAAAATTTCAGCACTGCAGAGAGTTAAAGGCATCAACTATGAAAAATTCATTGATGTTGATATACCTTTAGACGATCAGTCTTTTATTGAAATCTCTGCAAATTTAGACGATTTGAGTAATTTAGAAACCCCGGGCTCTAAATTATTACTATTGATTGAGATACATTCTAAAATTAATCTGCTGGTTCAGAAAATTTCAAAGTGCCAATCTGTCTCTGGTGATTACTTCCTGCCTTTGCTCATTTATATCATACTGATTCACAAAGGTAAAGCCGATTTATATCTTGAGTTCCTTTTCATTTCAAGATTCCGTAATAAGTCATTCTTAAGCTCCGAATCACTATACTGCTTAACAAACTTTGAAGCAGCTTTAACTTATATCAGTGAACTGATAATAACCCAGGACTCATTAGATTTCTCCTTATTATCAGATGATGAGTATTTATTATTATCACAACCCAGAAATGTACCATTGAGGAAACCATCGATTGACATTCTATCACCAATACCGAAAACAGCAGAAGGTATTAAATCATTAGGAACAGCATTAGACACAAGCTTTAAAAGTTTGGTGAAACTTACAGATACGGAAACAGGCTATAACTTAAAGGGGCTCGCTGATGTCTTTAGATGGAGAAGTGCAACACCTTCAAAAATAACTACAACTAATCCTTCTCCTACTAACAATGAGAAGCTAAACGTTGATCTCGAGAGATTCGCCAATAAAAAGTTCTCTGACCTGACAATTGGCGAGCTCGAATCGGTTTGGAGCGACTATAAGTCACTAATTGCATATGTCAGGACTACTCAATAGCTTTTCTAATAATAAATAATCAAGTAATCTTAGAAAAGAAGACCATTTTAAATGCCTTATACATGTCATAGTGCCCTGACCAGTGTATGCGTTCTGATATATACGCTGGTGCGGCGTATCTTTTAGACCTAACTGTCCAAATTAGGCAGGTGAAAATGTGAAACTGGCGGGGCACTTCAAGCAAATTGTGGTTTAATAAACGCAGGGGCAATTTGCCATCTTTTTTTTTATTGAATTATCTGATAATTAAAAACAGGCTAAATAAAAGCAACAAAAAGAAGGTTTGTTTTGTTTTAGTCATTGCCTTTTACAGATTCATTGATTGATAGAGCGAGCGAGAGAGAGAGGGACCGAGAGGGAGGTTTTAACAATGATTAAAGTAAGTGCAGTTGAAACGAAACAAGAAAAAGAGTGAACAGTTTTGCTAATAAAAATTTTTAGGGACTAAGAAAGTCACTTAGAGACAAGAAGTCTGCACATAACTCGATATCATCTCCGATATCGGAGCGTATGGCTTCCATTTCTTCTGTTAATGATATCCAAGTCCAGGGAAACTTATTACAATCACCAAAGAAAGTCATCAAGGCACTGTTTGATTATAAACCACAGGGCCCAGGAGAACTAGAGTTCTCCAAGGGTGATTTCTTCCATGTTATTGGAAATGAAGATGACAACGAATGGTACGAGGCTTGTGACCCAAAGAAAAATATCAGAGGTATGGTGCCAGTGCCTTACTTTGAAGTGTTTGGTAAGACAAGACCTATCGCACCATTAACTTCCACTCCACAAAGATCATCTCCAAGCTCCAAAAAGCTATCCACTGATTCAATGCCAACCTCGGTATCATCTAAAAGCTCATCGTCGTCAACGTTATATGCCATTGTTCTCTATGAATTCAAAGCTGAAAGATCAGATGAGCTTGATATAAATGCTGGTGAAAATATCATCTTATGCGCACACCATAACTACGAGTGGTTCATCGCAAAACCCATCGATAGATTGGGTGGTCCGGGACTCGTTCCGGTCTCATATGTTTCTATCATTGACATTGTTACTGGACAGTCGACGGGTAATGACGTTATGGATGACATCACAAGTGCTAATTTACCAAGTGTTGACGAATGGAAAAATAAGAATGCTAAGTATAAAGCATCTTCAATCCCACTGGGAAACGTTGATGGATCCATCATGGGCACGCCAATGACAGTATCTGCTGCCGCAAGAATGAGTAATTACCAAGATAGATCCTCGTCAAGGGTGTCACAATCGGTTGGTCGCATCCCATCGCAAGGAACTTTGGATAATGACGTTGAAGTTGATCAAAACTCTCCATATGTGTTGAATGCCACCGTTGACTCATTCCATATCGACAATGGCCGTTATTGGTTCCAAGTTCACTGTGAACTCAGCAATGGCGAACAGAGGTCTCTTTGCCGTTACTATGAAGATTTCTATGACTTCCAAATCCGTTTGTTGGAACTCTTCCCGTCAGAAGCTGGAAGATCATCACAGAGTCATAAGCGTATATTACCTTTCATTCCAGGACCTTTGACGTATGTCACTGATAAGATCACTAAGAAGAGACAAATCGATTTAAATGATTACGTTAAAGAATTGATAGAGTTACCAGCTTATATTTCTCATTCAAATTACGTTAAGAAGCTCTTTTCGACTTACAATGAGTTGGATCAAGTCTTGGAATCTTCTTCTTCCTCATCGTCAACACAACAGCTCTCATCTTCAACATCGGTATCACCACCACCAAGATCGCTATCACAATCACAAAAATTCATTCAGCAACCAAATCGTGCTGCGGGAAATGCCGCATCGTCGTATGATGAAGACCACGATGCTACTATCGTGAAGGATGAGTCTGTGAAAACTTTGAATACTATTCAGCCACAGACATTAACAGCTGCATCTTCTGCTGTTGGCTCTGTTAAATTGAAATTCTTGTATCATGATGATATCTTTGCCCTGTTATTACCAAAGGACATAACAATTGAGGGTCTTAGAGCAAAGGTCAGCACAAGGATTTATGATGAGGATTCTAGTAATGATTTCAGAATTTACGTTAAAGATGGTGAAAATGCCGGTGAAGAAGTTATAAATGATCACGACGTTCAAACCGTTCTGGAGAAGAAGTTGAAGATGATCATTGATGATGAATGAAAAAGATCTAATGAGAAGAGGAACTACTCTCTATATATTTGCTTTTTTTTTACTTCCACCCTCTGTGTTATAATGGTGTTTATTTTGGTTTTCTCTAGTATCATAAAGCATATGTATTGTTTTTTTAATCTAATTCTACTTCTGTCCCTTTGCAACAAATTTCAATAGAAACGTCATGGCTATCTGAACTGGTCTGTACTGCGAGTATCCATGTAGTAAAGACCATTCAAATACACGGTAGATTCTAAATTTGATAACTGATTTAGCACCATTGACTGAGAGTACTGAAGGTGGTTTATAAGTTGGTTTTTTACCAGATTTATACTCATTGATAGCTGCAGTTGCGGCATCAACGTCATCTGTGATGAAAGATTTACAATCAAGGATATAACCTTGATCAAAATCATCTTGGGTATTAAGCGTCCAGAGGTAAAGATCCACATCATACGGTTTCATCAATTCCTCACGAAGAGTTAAGAATTCTGGTGTTTCAGTTGCCATATGTAAGAAAGAAACAGCTTTCAATCTGTATTCCTTTGGTAAGGTCTTTGAGTATTCCAAGAATGGACGAGCAATTGAAGGTGAAATAGTAATGTTGATGATCTCAAATCCCCTTAAAAGACTTGACTCAACACCCATTCTATAAAATCTCAGTTGCCAAAGGCCAAAGATGATCTTTGGTTTCCAAAAGTCCAAATCTGGTACAACATCTAGCATACAACGGATAATCTTTGCAATGACAGTAACGTCATTATTTGCCTTGATATCAAGCATAATTTTCATTGAATCAGAAGCCTCACGGGTAAACCACTCGAGGAATTCAACAAAAGTAAGCATATGTTGTGATGGATCTTGTTTATGAATCAATTGCTTGAGCTCTTCACTAGGAGTCTCGGCAATGACTTTGTTCGCTTCATAGACTCTACCGGTACTAGGATCATGGTTAACCATAAGAATACCATCACTCGCAGTTTGAATATCGGTCTCAATACAATTAACACCAGCAATTCCTGCTGCACCCTTGAAAGCAGCAAGTGTATTTTCTGCGTATTTGGCCTTATACCTTTATAGAATTGGTTCTAGTTAGCAACGATATGCACGTGGTTGTACCGAGAGTATGCCCAGATCTTTGAGTATGAACTGAACTACTAAGAATTATCTATATGAAAACTTACCCTCTATGGGCTGCAATCTGTGGATCAAAACCCATATCTTGAATATTCTCTATAATAATCAAGCTAAGAAAGAAAGGTTTATATCGTTAGTTTTTTGAAAAGAAATTATAAAAAGCATGTGGCAAGAGCGGAGGGTTAGGGGCCACACCGGTACGGGGAGGTTAAGTTATAAGGGGATCAAACGTGTTTCTTAAAAGCTACACAATAAGATAAGTTCAAATTCATTGGTGTTCTCAGGTGCTATAATCTATGATTGACACAAAAATTTCATGGGGTAATGCAAAAAAAAAATAAAAAAAAAAGTGTTTTCAGTGCTATGAGTGAAGCTTTGTGGAATGCGCCGGTATCGGTCAATCAAATATTCCGCTTTCGTGCAAAATGGCGCGATAAAGCACTTTGGCGTCAAAATTTGGCTTATGCCAGCTGTTTTAGGACATTTCGCTACGCCATTCCATATAAGCGCAGTGCTGCTTTTTTCTTTTTTTTGCCCACACTGACAGTTTTTTTTTTTTTGATTCCCCGTAGGCAGACAGGGAAAACAGTCATCTTTGAACCCTCTCATCGTATTTATCTTTTCTCGTCTTTTCACTCTTCTCAGAACACCTTTAAAACAGTTAGTTCAAAGTAAGCGAAATGGCAGACCTCTCGGTAGCACAGCATTTCGCTCATGTCATCATGGACAACAGGGCCGTTTCCGGTATCACGGGGTAAGTACTAATACATATGTAGAGAGTGCATCATAGTTTTCAATACTAACTTTTTTTCATAGTTCCATTTCTATCTCCTTTTGGATTATTGTGTTTATGCCACAGATCTATGAGAACTATGTAAGAAAGAGCTCTGAAGGTCTCTCATTCCTCTTTGTTGTTCTTTGGCTCGCTGGTGATGTCTTCAATGTGCTAGGTGCAGTACTCCAACATGTTTTACCGACAATGATCATCCTCGCAATTTATTATACAGCTGCCGATTTGATTCTCCTCGGACAAATCTTCTTATACGGTGATGGTTCACAGGTTGACCCTGTACACCTTTCACCTGCTAACCCTATGTCAGAGAATATCTTTGATGAAGTAAGACGTGATGTTCTTGGTGAGACAGAATCCGGTTACACTTCCATCTCCTCATCTGATATCGAATCAGGTAATGCGAAAAAGTTATCTTCACGTTCTAAATCAATCTTGGAATCATCATTAATTATCTTGGTTATCTTTGCAGGTCTTGCAGGTTGGTATATTACTTATGACCCAAGCTCAAGTGATGGTGGTAAGCCAGATCTTACATGGGATCCACTAGCACAATTCTTTGGCTGGATTAGTGCAATTCTCTACTTGGGTTCTCGTTTACCTCAAATCTTATTAAATTATAGACGTAAGTCATGTGAAGGTATCTCATTCTTGTTTTTCCTTTGTGCATGTCTTGGTAATTTGACCTACGTTGTATCTATCTTGGTTATCTCCATGGATCCAAGCTACTTGGCTGTTCAATCATCATGGTTAGCGGGTTCTATTGGAACATTAACAATGGATTTCGCTATTTTTGTCCAATTCTTTATTTATAACAAAGCTTCCGATGATGGCTCGATCGATGAGATTTCAGACTAAAAATAAACCTCTGCATTGTTCTATATAGAACTTCATACCACAACATAAAATAATATTGTTTCTTGTTCATGTTATTAATCTTGTAGTCCATGTATGCATGGCATATGTGAATAACCCCTGGAGTGTGCTGAATATAATTACATTTCAGGTCAAGTTGAGAGGTCTCGATAAAGCTGCGGCAGCTGAGTAACAATTTCTGTATAAAAGCAAAACAAGAAAGTACTCAATTTGATTCCTTGTCACTAATTAGGTATATATTATACGTAAATGCACTAATTTATCTTAAAAATAATAAAAAGAATCATTAATATTTATATTAATATTTGTTGAAAAATACAACCTTGTCTTTCTATCTTGTTAGATTTTTTTGTACTTCGTAAGCATTATTTTATGTCGACCTCTCAAATCCGAACTTTAGAGACTGTTTAAACAAGTAAAAGAATTATTGGATAGTTTTCTATTAGTTTAATTATGCATAAGCGCAATTTACTTTATATTTAGTAAGGTATTGAATTTTAAGTATACAAGTTAGACATCTCTGGTGTTCAGGTGTTGGATTTAGATGTCCGGGTGTTTATGAGACTCTGACGATATCTTTATGAAGAGGAATGATTTCTAATAGATTAATTACTATTTATTTTCACTAATTTTGTTGGATAATAGATAAATTTATACTATTAATATCTTGAAGTTCTATCCAAGCTCCCTACACTGTTCAACATCATCTTCACTTCGACACCTTCCGGTTTAATGATGCCTTCACCACTAGCCATAACAGTTCTTTTCAGAGATGATCTTATTTGATCTTTATAACTGATTAGACTCTTTGCAACTGGACCACCACGGAGCATTGTCTCCTTGAACTTAACTTCGTACATCTTTGCAACGTCTCTCCAAAATGCCGATAACATCGCTGTGATTTCCAACTTTTGTAATGTTTCACTCAAGAAAGTGGTCTTTTGTGGTGTGTAAGTTGATTGTAATATCGTAGACAATTTATTAATGAAGTTTGCCTTTTTCAATACCTCACTTAGCGCAGATTCAAAATTTCTTGGAGATGTAAGAACACGAGTCAAAATATTGACTGACATGACAACGTTATTGGTAAGAACAACTTGGACCACTGAAGGGATCGAAGAAGGGTTAAGCGTGTATAAAGACTGGAAGATAGCCTTAATAGTACTTTCTTCCTCATTGACAATGTTACGGTCATTGAGCTGTTTGACATGAGACTGGATAGACTCTTCAAGTCTTTGTCTTTTTTGTAATCCAATAGAATCGTAGTCACGAATAATCTTCAATGACTTTAAGTTTGAATTTTGTTCAATGTGTTGTTGGAGTTGATTATGTAGACTGCATATCTTCATTAGATTCTTTGGATTTTTAAACATGGCTTGTTCAAAAGTAGGTGAAGACTGGATTTCTTCAATTTGACTAATGAGATATAAGAAGTATGTGACAGATCTTAATAGGTAAGAGGTAGAGTGGATTTTCTTTAATGCGTCTTGAGTCTTTGTTGCTTGAGTGTATGGCTGTATAAGATCTTTCTCCAATCTTTGATATGATGTATTTATATGATCTAATGGCTGTGAAAGGTCTTTGAAAAGGGCCTTTGTTTGCTGATCCTTACGGATTTCTTGAATCAGAACATCATGATTCTCCGAGGAGATATTCTTTAAGTGGAGATCAACGTTATTGATGTCAAATTTGATTCTCTTAATGGCAGTGGATAAGTCCAGTTCGCTATGTGTAGCGTTCGTAGCTAACAGAAGGTCATTGGCAAACGCATTAGCATTGAAGTCCTTCTCCAGGAGGGGAGCATAATCCTCCAATGTATTCTCCGACATCTGACACAACTATAGAAAGAAAGGCCTTCAACAGCAGAAGTAACAGGTGTGAAGGACACTGAGAGACACGGAAGACAGTGAACAAGAATAGAACGAGTTCGCGGACCGGTAAAATGGTTATGAGCCACTTGCATTCCACATTATCAGTTACCCGGCCTCTCAACCCACGCTCCCCCGGCAAGACGGGGAACACCCCTAGGGACAGGCCGTGAGAGGGAGGGGCCCACACCAAGACCCGCTGTCTTTGCAGACGGACACTTGGAGACAGCCCCCGAAATTAGCCAGAAATTCAGCAAAACCCCCCCGTTCCACAGAACAGCCCAGAGAGAGGGCCCCCAGTCGAGTGAGCCGGGGAGCCCCGTCGTATCGCGAAAGTTCGTCTCCCAGTTTTTTTTCCTGTTTTGTGGATCCCCTTCCCAGCAAGCCACAACCAACAGGCCAGAAAGCACCCCCATCCGAAAGGTACAAGGAACACAGGAGAAAGTCGGTGTGTGATTCGTTTTTGTCTTGACAGCCCGCACAGGTACAAGCTCACTTTCTTATTATCGCAGCAGCGTCTTTTCCCGGAGAAGCCGCCCATTGTTTTTACTTTTCTTCTGGTTTTATCTACAGAGTTGTTGAATTCAATAACAGAGGTTCTGATCATCTACACACAAACAACAAACAGCAAACTACACTAAAGCCCAATGTCTGACGTCAACGGCAACATGGATCTCAGAGTGGGAAGAAAGTACCGCATTGGTCGTAAGATCGGCAGTGGTTCTTTTGGTGATATCTACTTGGGTACCAACATCATCTCTGGAGAGCTTGTGGCCATCAAGCTAGAATCGGTCACGGCCCGCCACCCGCAGTTGGAGTACGAGGCCCGTGTCTACAGAGCGCTCAGCGGCGGTCTTGGAATCCCATTTGTCAGGTGGTACGGGCCGGAGTGCGACTACAATGCCATGGTCATGGACCTCCTTGGGCCTTCTCTCGAAGACTTGTTCAACTACTGTGGCAGAAAGTTCAGCTACAAGACCGTGTTGACATTGGCCGACCAGTTGCTATGCCGCATAGAGTTCATCCACGCAAGATGCTTTATCCACAGAGACATCAAACCAGACAACTTCCTCATGGGAATGGGCAAGAGAGGGTCGCAGGTGAACGTGATTGATTTTGGCTTGGCCAAGAAGTTCAGAGACCCGAGATCGCACCTCCACATCCCTTACAAAGAGAACAAGAACTTAACAGGTACTGCCAGATACGCCAGTATAAACACACATTTGGGTATCGAGCAGTCAAGAAGAGACGACTTGGAAAGTTTGGGCTATGTGTTAATCTACTTCTGCAGAGGCTCGTTGCCATGGCAGGGATTGAAAGCGGCTACAAAGAGACAGAAGTACGACCGTATTATGGAGAAAAAAATGAACACACCATCAGAGATCTTGGGCCGTGGCCTCCCTATCGAGTTTGTTCACTACTTGAACTACACCAAATCGTTGAGATTCGAAGATAAGCCGGACTACATGTATTTGAGAAGACTCTTCAGAGACCTCTTCCTTAGAGAGAACTACAGATATGACTACATCTTTGATTGGTCCGTCCAGAGGCAACAACAACGTCCCGCTGGCGACAAATCTGCCAACCCTGAGAACGAGCAAGCTGCAGAACAGGATAGCCAGCAGCAACAGATCACAGCACCTGCACAGGCACAACTTCAACACCAACAGGCCCCACCAGCTCAGCAGCAGCAGCCACAACAGAAGCAACAGTTATTCTCTCCACAGCCACTAGCACAGATGGTTTCTACTCCACAATACATGCCTCCACAGGGCCAACAGCAGACGTCCCAGGCCCCACAGCTCCAAGCCCAACAAGCACAGCAAGCACAGCAAGCACAGCACGCACAACAGACACAGCAGCCAGCTAAGGCCACAAATCAAGACTGGGGCTTATCGAATAGAATCAAGAACTGGAATGCCGAGACTGAGACTCCACCTTGCAAGAAGATTGGCGGTGGTGTTCCCGCAACTGCTGGCTCCGTACCTGTACAGCAGCAGGTACAGCAGGTACAGCAGACACCACAGACTTCACAGCAGCAGCAGCCACCATTCCAGCAGTTTACAGATAGTGGTAACGATGGCCGTACTCCGCATTGGCTGTGAGGGTTCTCATATCACTTAGAAGGAGTACACTTTTGTTGCATTTTATCATATTTTCATTCTTTATTTTTGTCATTTTCCCACTAGAAGATCTCCTTCCCTGTTTCAGAGTTTTTTAGTGCTAATTAAAAATATCTGACGAGTGTTTTTACTTAATTACAGCTTGCTTTGTAGATTGTTACCCCGGGAATCGAGGCGCGCGTACCTCGGACTCGGCCTGTGACTCCCCGCCCTCCTCTCCGGACCGGCCTAAATCTCGAAGACTCAGCCTAAAAAAGATCTGATAAGTCTGGGTCTGACTCTTGCAAGAAGGCAGAGGCTTTAGAGAGAGAACTTAAATGAGCTCACGTTTGAAACAGATTCAAGGACACTTAACCTCTTCAGCTATGGACGACAAAAGCATTTTCTTTGGACGCGAGTGCGTCAACAGAGTCTCGTTCCTGAGGGAAGACGTTGAGTTTGTGGAGCTAGCAATCAAGCACGAGTCCACTCGTTTTATAGTGTTGAAAGATGGCTTTGCCTATGGACTGGAAGGCCCAACTCCTAAGGTGTGGTATGCTACATACGGCGACGTGAAAGAGGCCGTCGACGAGTGGTGCTTGATGAACAGCGGAGATGGTGTCAAGCTGGATGGCATTAAGATCACTTTTATGGGACTGGATGAAAGCCACCAGGGGCTGAAATATAAGAAGTATGGAGGTGTTGCCTATTTCGGTATTGAGGTTTGCCATTGTGAAAATATCAAAGGTCAATGCGACAGTAAAGAGGGCTTAAGGATGATAAGCAACAGAAATATTATCTTCAAGCTAAGCAACTTTGATGCTTCAATGTACAGTCACGCCAAGATGTACTTGGACTGGATGAATCGTAACCGATTCTGCGCAGGCTGTGGCAGTAAAAACGTTATTGTTCATGCTGGTACAAAGCTCCAATGCTCTTCCGAGAAGTCAGATGGATGCCCTGTGAAGAACGCTCCCGTGTCGAATATCTCCTTCCCACGTACCGACTGTGTTGCCATAACAGCTGTTACTACAAAGACATTCGACAAAGTGCTACTTGCTCGTGGTAAGAGATTCCCAGGCCCAATGTATAGTACCGTTGCAGGTTTCATGGAGCCTTCAGAGACGATTGAGTCGGCATCTCTACGTGAAGTTTGGGAAGAAACCGGTGTTAAAGGCTATCTATGTGACATCATCCAAACCCAGCCTTGGCCATACCCGGCTAATATGATGATTGGCTGTGTCGTTTACGTTGATTTCAATGGAACTAATGAGGTCATTGACCTCGGCCACGACCCTGAGCTGATGGATGCCAAATGGGTTGATACCCAAGAGGCTAAAAGAGTCCTCGAGGGCGGGAAAGCCGATTGGTTCCTACCACCAGACACTGCAATTGCACACTCCCTCATAAAGTACGTTATCGATAACTTTGAAGCTGGGAAAACCCGTTAAATAGTAATAAACCTTTTGTATGATTTTTTTGTACGCGACACGATCTTCCGCACACAGCCTGACGCGTCAAGAAAAGCAGACGCGTCTCTTGCAAGCTACAACAAATAGCAACACTCGTCTTCTCAACAGAAATCAAAAGAGGCGATATGAGTAGCCGTCCAGAGCTCAAGTTCTCTGACCAATCAGATGAACGGTCCTTCTACCGTAAGTTCCAGCGTCTCCCAACGCGTACGGGTAATTTGCTACGTATCGTGGACAAAGGTGACTACTTCACAGCACTTGGGGAGGATGCTCAGTTTGTCGCAGAAAACATATACAGAACTGCTTCAGTGTTGAAACAGTCCCAAGGCGTTGACTACGTCACTATGTCACTCTCTGTTGTGAGCCAGTTACTCTCACAGTGTCTCTTGGAGAAGGGAATGAAAGTTGAGGTGTACGACAAGACATGGGAGCTCACAAAGTTTGCATCGCCTGGTAACGTTGAACAAGTTGAGGACCTTATCCAAGGTGGTGCCAATGACACTACTGGTGGTGCACTTGTGGTTGTTGCTCTGAAGATCATCAACAAGGCAGAAGGTAAAACTGTGGGATTCTCATTCATTGATACCAATGCCAAGGAGATCTGTGTTGCTGAGTTCATTGATAACGAGGTCTACTCAAACTTGGAGTCCCTTTTGATCCAGATCGATGCCAAGGAAGTGTTGGTCCAAGCAGCTTCTTCTGATGATGCTGATTATACAAAACTGCTTGGTGTGGTTGACCGTTGTGGTGCGGTTGCAACAGAACTCAAATCTTCAGATTTCAGCAACAAAGATGTTGAGCAGGATTTAACAAGACTATTGGGAGACGAATTGGCACTCTCAGTGGGTGATATTGCTACCTCTACAGCTGGTTTAAGTGCAACTGCGGCAGTCTTGTCCTATCTCGGTCTCTTGACTGATGATTCTAACTTTGGTACTTTCAAGTTGAGACAGCACGCCTTAAACCAGTTCATGAAGCTCGATTCATCGGCCGTGAAGGCATTGAACTTGTTCCCAACGGCACAAAACTCCTCTGGTGCTAAAAACACTTCTATATTTGGTCTGCTAAACCACTGTAAGAGTGCAGGTGGTGTTAGACTCTTACACCAATGGATCAAACAACCTTTAATTGATGTCGAGGAGATTAGAGCACGTCATGAATTGTTACAGATCTTGTTAGATGACACTCAAATGCGTACCACCTTACAGGATGATTTGCTCCCATCTGTTCCAGATGTCCGCAGACTTAATAAGAAACTAGCCAAGCCAAACTCTCACTCCCTTGAGGACGTTGTTAGAGTATACCAATTCTTACTTAAAGTGCCAGAGATCTTGGAAGTACTGACCGATAAGCAAGCTGAATTGGATCAGGAGGAGCTAAAACTCCTTGTTGAGGCAACATGGACTACACCTATCCAAGAGGCATTTGCGCCATTAGCAAAACTACAAGAGCTCGTTGAAACTACAGTGGATCTCGATGCTTTAGACCGTCATGAGTTTGTTATCAAGCCAGACTATGACGATGTATTACAATCATACCGTACACGTCTTGATGAAATTGAAGATGAGATACGTTCTATTCATCATCAGATTGCCGACTCACTGGGTTTAGATGCCGAGAAGAAATTGAAGCTGGAACTCCATGCCAACCATGGTTGGTGTATGCGTTTGACTCGTACCGAAGAGCGTGTTATTAGAGGAAAGAAGCAGTTCATCGAGTTGCAGACAGTTAAAGCTGGTGTTTTCTTCACAACCGAACAAATGCGTGAAATTGCACAGGAATCTGCAGAGATTCAAGGCAAGTATTCTCGTCAGCAGAGTGCTTTGGTTAAAGAGATTGTGTCCATTGCATGTACCTATGCTCCGGTGTTGGAGAAGCTTTCTATAGCATTGGCCCACTTGGATGTGATGGTTTCATTCGCTCATGTTTCTGCTTATGCCCCTGTTACCTACGTTAGACCAACAATGTATCCATTGGGAGATTCTGAAGGAAAGACAACTTTGAAAGAAGCACGTCATCCCTGTGTGGAAGCACAAGATGGTGTAGCATTTATTGCAAATGACGTTGAGCTGGTCAAGGGGGAGTCTGAATTTTTAGTTCTTACTGGTCCGAATATGGGTGGTAAATCCACTTTTATTCGTCAACTGGGCTGTATTGCTCTTATGGCACAAATTGGCTGCTTTGTTCCAGCTAGTGAAGCTAACTTGACTGTTTTCGATGCGGTATTAGCTCGTGTTGGTGCTGGTGATTCTCAACTGAAGGGTGTTTCCACTTTCATGGTTGAGATGTTGGAAACGGCATCTATCCTGAAGACGGCATCAAGTGATTCCTTGATTATAATTGATGAATTGGGTAGAGGTACAAGTACCTATGATGGTTTTGGTCTTGCATGGGCTATTGCTGAACATATTGCCTCAAAATTGCATTGTTTTACACTATTTGCTACACACTTCCATGAGTTAACAAAGTTGGCTGAAAAGGTGAACACTGTAAAGAACATGCATGTGGTAGCTCACGTTGAGGACAAATCTGACGATATCACTTTACTGTACAAGGTTGAATCGGGTGTATCCGATCAGTCTTTCGGTATACATGTTGCTGAAGTTGTTGGATTCCCTCAGAAGATTGTCAACATGGCCAAGAGAAAAGCAGCTGAGTTGGATCATTACGAAGAGGAAAGCAAGCGGACCAAGTGCTCTCCAGAAGAGATCACACAAGGATCAGATTTGCTTAAAACCATATTGAAGAAATGGAGAAGTGAGGTGAACTTGGATGAAATGTCAAGTGCTCAAGCAACCGATAAACTAAAGAAGCTATTTGAAGAGGAATACAAGGTGCAAGTCTCAAATAGTACATTCCTTCAGGAGGTATTGTCATTGTGATATTAGAATTGTGACTAAATGATTTATGTGATTTTTTACTTTATGAACATGTAGCTCTTTTACACTACTGTTGGTGTTTAAATATAAAAGATGTGATTTAGTATATAGACTTTTAAAAAAGCTGACTATTACAGACGTTCAAAAGAACCAGAAAGAGAGGAAGAGACCAAGAACGGTGCTTCCAAGGGCCAAACCAGCAGCCTTACCTTCGTAGGTGGAAATAGCAGCAGAAGAGGAAACAGCCTCAACAGTTGAAGCTGCAGCATTAGAAGAAGTCAAAGTTGTAGCATTGGCAGAAGTGGCCACTGTAGTAGACTCACCGGCAGAAGCAGCGGCCTCAGAGGTCAATGGGCAGTAAGTGGTGTGCTCAGTGACAACACCCTCAACGGTCTCAGTGACCACGGTGACACCGGTGGTGACAGCGGAGGTAGAGCAAACATCATTGGAACAAGAAGTAATAGTGACGACTGTGGTAGACTCCTCATCCTCAGTAGTGGTAGAGGTCTCAGCAGTCAATGGACAGTAAGTGGTGTACTCAGTGACAACACCAGACTCAGTGGTGGTAACAACGGTGACACCGGTGGTAACAGCGGTTTCAGAACAGACATTGTCAGAACAAGAAGTGATGGTGATGATAGTGGTAGACTCCTCAGACTCAGTAGCGGTTGAGGTAGATGCAGCTTCAGAGGTGATATCTGAAACAGACTCGGAAGAAGAGGAAGCATCAGCAGTGATAGTACTGGACAGATCCCAAGTGGTCTCTGCTCTCTTAACGAACTTCTTACCAGAAGAACTAGTGAGGACGATGTGAGCATCTGATGACCAAGAAGCACCAGACAAGATCTCAGCTGCGATGGTGAAAACAAGCTCCTCAGTTGTCTCAATGGCAAAGTCAGCTTCAATTGTAACGGAATCATCAGTGACAGTGAAGGTAGGCTCTGTAGAGTCCTTTCCATCAATAGCAGCAGAACCAGAGGTGAAGGAGAAGTCACCAGTAGAAGAACCCTTAGCGAAGGTAACAGCAATAGAGGACCATGGACCAAGGGAACCGGGGAAAGACAAAGTCCAGTATGGCTTACCACCGTTATAAGAACCAGTGAATTCTGGAGCAGAAGTGAAAGATGCAGCAGCTGATGACTCAGAGGCCGATGAAGCCTCAGAAGAAACAGGAGTAGAATCAGAGGAAACAAGAGCAGAAGAAGAAACCTCCTCGGAGGATTCGTTACTAGAAGATGGAGCAGAGGAGGAAGCAGGAGCAGAGGAGACAGCAGAAGAAGATTCAGCGATGGAAGATGACTCCTCAGCAGAGCTGAGTTCAGAAGAGGAGGAAGCAGCACAACTCAAAGCAGATGGGGTCTGGATCAAGTACTCAGTACTGACGGTAGCATCTGGAACACTCCAGATTGAGGTAGTGGTGGTGGAAGTGAAGTAAGTAGCGTTGAGCTCAGAAGAGTAAGCATCGGCCCAAACAGACTTGATAGAATCCAAAATTGGCTGACCGTTCATGTTGGTAGCATCAACATTTGGGGCTGGGAAGTTGAGTGTCTCATCAGTGATCCAACCAACGTAAGAGCTGTTGTTGACACGGTAGGTAGTGTCAACGTCATTGTTAGTGACACCACTCTTGTCAGCAACAAACTGGAAAACGTTGGCATCAACATCATGACGACCCAAATGTGGCAAGTCCCAGTTGGCCTCAACAGTAGAGATCTCAGAGTAATGCTCGTAGAAAGTAGAATCGATAGTACCCTGTAATGATTCTGGAACAGCACCACCAAGCAAGAGGGCGAATACCTTGTTCTTGACGGTGTAAGTTTCAGTTTCATCAAAGGTTAACAGAACCAAAGTGTCCTTCATGAAGTAATCGTTACAGAGCAATGGCTCCAAAAAGTCTCTAGCCCAGTCAGCGGCAATATCAATGGTAGAATCATGACCATCGTTAGTCATGTTTGGAGTGATGAACATCCACTGTGGCAAAGTCTCGTTCTCCAAGTCCTCGTAGAAAGTGGTGAAGTTCTTGATGTTAGCAGCACGGGAGGCGTTCTTAGCAACAGAGTCGTAGAGGACCAATGGGTTGTGCTTTCTGACGTAGTCATTAGCCTCGGTTTCCTGGTTTAAGTATTGGAAACCCTCATAACCACTGTATGGCATATGTTCCTGATATTCTCCCCAAGAGATACTTTTGTAGTCCAACAAGTCGGCAACAGTAGAGACATTTGCTGGGAAACGGTTAAACTTGTCATCACCCATACCGAAGTAGTCACCACCTGCAGCAGCAGCGTAATTTGGCTCCGAAGGGTGAGTAACAGACCAGTAATTGGTTAAAGTAATACCATACTGAGCTAACCAGTGAAGACCATCAGATTCGGCAGCCTTATCGAAATCGGTGTTTTCTAACCAGATAACAACAAAACGGTTGAAAGCAGAACCTTCAACATCGGAAGTGATGTGGTTAGTAACAGCAGTCTCTTGAGCAGCAAGAACCTCTGTTTGAGATGGCTGGTAAGTAGAGAAGAGACGTTCAGTAACGGCAGAAGCGGTGGCAGCTAAAACCGCAAGGGGCAGAGTTTTCTGAAACAACATTATGAGACAGGATTAGGATAGAAACGAGTGACCTTTGCTCTGTGTTTGGGCTCTAGCTGAATCGATGATCGTAAAAGTTTAGTTTCTCGGGGATCATGCACTACTTATATGGCGAAGATCATTCCCTTAGAAGAACCGAAGTAGAATAGAGACAATAGTACTAGGACAAACGCTAATTGATCTTCCCTCGTGGGCATCCAGCACCTTCCATATGGAGCTTAGGGAGCCAGACAGCACTGCAGTTCATGCATGACAACCTTTTACTCCACAGGGAGGAGAAGGCTCACAAATACGCTTACTCAGCTGCCAGAAATCTTATTGCTACTGCTCGTCCTCTTAAAGCAGCAAAAGGCAAAGCTTATCACGAGGACGAATTCATTGAGAGTAATGTTTTAAAAATTAAACAGAGTCATCATAGCATAGCACCGCTCACAACGGAATGGTCCGTCACAGCAAACACAACAACAATCTTCCGACACAACAGCTAACGTTCGGAGGCAGAGAGAGTTTGACGCATGTTACTGTTGCTTTTCAGGGGTTGCGCGGACAAGGGGCGTTATTTTTTTATGCGATAAAGACGTTTTCCAAGAGCCAAGAAAGACAGCACCAAGAGAGCCAAGAGAAGCTCCCTTACAGAGGGTGAACACTGCGTATGACTTAAAGCTTAACAGCATACCAATGTTGTATATAGCCACTGAAAGAGTAAAAAATACAGCCTAAAGTGTTGGTTCAGTGCTTTGCTTGATGCGCTAGCGATAAGGTCCGCCTCCGATGTGTAGCCCACGTTTCTCTCCGCTCTCAGCTATGTTTCTACCACATTTGGATCTAAAAACCGGGTTTACGAAGGAGCCAATAGCAGTGGATCCTTTGTAATAATAACCAAGGAGGGGGAGAGTCATTGAGGTACAACTACAGTGATATTTTTTGAACCACGTGGGACGAAGACACTGCAGATCCCTCAGCCGTAGAAAACGTGGGGAGGCACATAGTGCTTCCGGCCAAAGAGAAGAGTGAAGTGGAAGGAGTTAAAGTTGAAAAGGGAGTCGTACATTTCGGTATACCCTCTTATAACAAAAGGGATCGGCCACTTTCAACTTGTATTCTTTTTTGCTCAATGCTCACACGACCTTTTGATCGATAAAGAACAATGCAGTACTCACGGCTGCGCGTAGATGGGGATGAGGAATCTATCACCTCATCAATAAGATCTAATAGAAAACAGGCTAGAGGATACTCCAAGGCTGCTGCTTATGTAACAATGTCATTGATCGTCTCTATAGCGTTCTTTTGCATTGTTATATTTTATGGCATCAAGTCTACATCGGGACCACCAGTATCAATATTTAATGTTGATAAACTGGTCACCTCAAATGCACCATGGAGACTAGATACCAACAAGGAGTATTCAATCAAGAACAAACGGTGGGATTATGATTCCCCACCACAAATAAGAGAGTATGAATGGACAATAACGGATATCCTTGCTGCCCCAGACGGAGTTCTAAGGAACATGACTGTTATCAATGGGAAGTTCCCAGGTCCATTAGTTCAGTGTAACAGTGGGGATACAATTAGACTGCATATCACAAATGAAGGAGAAGACCCTACCTCAGTCCATTTCCATGGTCTCTTCTTCAAAGATCAAAATTACTTTGATGGAGCTACTTATATAAATCAATGTGAGATCCCTGGAAAGGGACATAAGTACACAATGGAGTTCAAGATCGACGAAGAACAATGGGGAACATATTGGTATCATTCTCATTATACAACGCAAGCTGCCGATGGACTTGTGGGACCAGTTGTTATTCACTCAAAGAAGGAAATTGAGGCGTTGGAACTAGTTGGTTCAACGTATGACGAGGAGATGGTCGTTTTAGTTGGTGACCATTATCATACTAGAGGTCGTGAATATATGGAGGAGTACCTTGCACCGGATAACGAGAATGCTGAACCTACACCGGACAATGGCCTAATTCAAGGTGCAAATGTTTTTGATTTCCCTGAAGACTACTACTTAGACACAGAGTTCATTAAGGAAGAATCACTAAGGCACGTTTTCAAGTTTAAACCTGACCACAAGTATAGACTTCGAGTTGCCAATGTTGGATTCTTTGCCGATCTGGACTTCACACTTGATAATCATAACCTCAGTGTTATAGAAGCAGATGGAACCACAGTCAAACCAGTAACTGTTGATGTTTTGAACATTGCATCAGCACAGAGGTATTCTGTGATTATACATACAAATGTTTATGACGTTAAGAGTAACATGTTCTGGATGCATGGTAAGATGAATGAGAACTGCTTTGATCATTTGAATCCTTGGATGAGGTATGACATTAAGGCCTTGGTTCTCTACACCTCAGAATGGGATGATTTAGAAGGGAACCATGCCGCAAAGCTTGATGCACACAGTGAAGAATACCAGTACGTACGTGATGTGTATTGCAGAGAGTTAGATGAATCACTGCTACACCCTTTGATTTTAGACCCTCCTCCTTTGGACTTTACAGAGACTGTACGTCTTGATGCTTGGTTCCATATTGGTGCTCATAGGTTATCAAGGGGACAGTTCAATGATACCACTTATAGACCATGGCTACCATCTTCATCACTATACCAAATGTCTTTTAACAACTCAGAGATACACACAAATACAGAAATGACAGTACAGGGACATGTACCTTATGCGGACAATTTGCTTGTGTCTATCAATAAGCCAGGTGCTGTCATTGATGTGGTGATTAATAACCTGGATGACGGCTCACACCCTTTCCATCTCCATGGCTATAAATTCTGGGTGATGATGGTAGGGTCCGGTAACTTCCATTGGAACTATTACGAGGACTTTGTTAAACCCCATTTTAATGCGACTGAAGATTATGGTGAAGGTGGTTACTTCAATAAGCGTGATACAATAATGGTCCCTGGTTATAAATGGGCACTCGTCAGGTTTGTTGCAGATAACCCAGGTATTTGGCCATTCCACTGTCATATTGGCTGGCATATGGAAGCTGGTCTTTTGATGCAATTTAGTGTGCTGGAAGAGGAGTATAAGAAGTGGGAATACCCTGAGCAATGGACTGAGTTATGTAAGATCCAGGAGAAGAAGTACTCTACTTTAGACGCCTAAAAGATGGCTCTTTTCTAATGAAATGATATTATGACATTTATTTTACACAGAATTACTTATCTTTAGTTCTTCTTCCAGATATTTTCAAAGTAGTGCTTAACGTAGGCCAAAGGATGGTCCTCATCCTTAGCACCCATAGTTCCAATACCAGGAGAGAAACTTGTTATTGGCAAAACGAGGATATCACTCACCAATTTCGGCACTTCCAATTTAGTGAAGTCTTTCCATGTGATCTTGGAGAAGATACCACTCTGAACATAATCGTTGAAGTAAGTGAAGACAACATCTGTCCAAACACCGGCACCGGTCCATTCTAAGATGTCCAAGTTGTTCTTGACCTCCAAAGCACCAGTTTTCTTCTTACTTAAAGTCTTTTCAGTGATTGTAGCGACGATTTCTCTCAAGATTGGATGACCAGGCTTAGCTTGAATAACCCATTGACAGAATTGTAATCTTCTAGCATAGGTCTTTCTCCAATCCGGAGTATCTGGATCAGACTCTATACCAATAATCATACCAACTTCATTTGGAGAAACGTTTTCAGGGATCCAATTTGGCACTGGTTGTAAAGGCAAGGTGTCAACATCTGCATAGATACCACCACGAGCAAGAAGGATTAAATATCTAAAGAAGTCCATCTTCAAGATGATAGATGGCAAAGACTCATAAGCTTCAACAATCTCAGGGATAGCAACGTACAAATAGTGTACAATAGCGTGGGATGTATCATCGTTGAACAGCTCATGGACAAAGCCTGGGTTCTTCAAAGCCCACTGAGTCTCACCTTCTTTAAACTTCTCACCAAATCTCTCGTCGTTAAGACCGTACTTCCAACTCTGCCAGATATAAGCTGGGAACTTCTTACTTTGATCGTAAGGGAACAAGAAGGCCAATTTCTCTCTAAGTGTGGAATCGGATGGTGGACGACGTAGCTCTTGGATCTTCTTCTCCAAGTGCTTACGGTCTTCTTCCAAAGCAGCAATACGCTCATCTTGTTGTTTGAGCAATCTCTCGGCGATGGACTCCAACTTGTCAGCAATCTCCTCGTCTTTTCTATTATTAATATTCAACAAATTCTCGTTTGGGATCTGTTTCAACACCTCTTGAAGATCTGGTGCCTTATTTGGGGATAGTTTGTATAACACCATCAACAACGTGATGATGGACGCAGCAATCACAATGATGCGCTTAAGGCCGTTAGATCTTCCAGCCATATTCTATGGATTGTTGTGTATGTGTGTCGTTATGTGTGATTCACGCCTCGGCCGGTGTTGAGAGCTGTTGTTGTTGAACCTTCACCGCGTTTTGTTACGTGCTTCAGTTAGATTGCAGAATGGAAGCCCAAAGTCAAAGGGAAGCCTTAGGGACAAAAGTTGGTGTTCTCCTGTGGTCAAAGAGAGGACAAAGAAAACACAGAATTTATCCACTTCAGCAGTTTGAAGTTTCCTGTTGCTAAAAGAAGAAAGAGAACTGAAAAATGATAGCTGATTTCACTGTTGATTTTTCGCTGCGGGCCATTTTACTTTTGCCAGGCACAAGAAAAAATGGTAGAGACAGCATATCACGTGACCATGAGCTTTTTATGGCTACAGCAATAGACTTAAATACACAGTACAGTGGAGAGGAAGTTATTATATGCTTTTATTAGTTAAGAAGTAGTTGTCCAGAAGGGAGTAGAGTGTGTATTTCTTCTCTTTTTTTCAGCCGAAGAGACCCCAGTCTTCAACTTTTAGCTTGTTGATGATCCCTTGCACAACTTCCACAGCTAGCTGGATCCTCTTCTTTGCGATATTATCACTGCTCTGTGAGTCTAAGGAACTCTCATGAATCTTGTGCAACTGCTCCAGCTCCTTTGAGTCGCTCAACGGTACGTTGTAGCTGATGAGCATATCGGTATCAACCTTAGACAATCTCACCACACCAAGGACCACAACAAGTGCTGGAGTGAAGTCCAGATCCTTCGACTCATCCCTACCCCATTTCTTTGCAGGCTCGACACCAATCCCTACAAATGACTTGGTAGTTGGTTTGATTGTGTTTTGGGCCTCCTCTATTGAGAAGAGTTTCCACTCATCTGTATCGTTCAAATGCGCAATATCTTCAAAGTGCTCCTTCACAGCATCCACATCTGCTCCGTCCACTCTCTCTAGTAAATCAAAGATAATTGTGTCGTTCTTATTCATCTCTTTATAGTTGTCAGTGTTCTCTGTTGGAACAAGGAACACCTCCTGCGCATCGGGCACCTGTCTCAAGGTAGAGGCATCAACAAGACCCTTTGGAAGCTCTGTTGTGATTGCACCTCCCCACAGATTCTGTTTGGTATAAAGCATTTGTTCTCAAACTACAAAATGGCTATTCATAAGAGAGGTGAAAAGAGAGAAAGAGAGAGAGCATTAACTGAAATAAACGAGAAGCTTACGTAAGCGATGGGATTTTCGCGCACAAGGGCCCTCCTCCCCCATTTAAATAACACCAGTCGCCACCACCAAGAACGACGCTCTCAACGAAGGAAACATCAAATTCAAGTCATGTCAGATAAAATGCAGATTGACACACCATCTCCTGCCCCTGAGCAGGAGATTGATGAGTCGCTCTACTCCCGTCAGTTGTATGTGCTTGGTAAGGAAGCCATGCTTAAGATGCAGAACTCCAACGTCCTTGTGATTGGACTTAAAGGTCTTGGTATTGAGATTGCAAAGAATGTTGCACTTGCTGGTGTGAAGTCTCTCTCGCTCTACGACCCTGCTGCGGTGGAATTGAGAGACCTATCCACACAATTCTTCCTTGCGGAAGAGGACGTCGGCAAGCCACGTGCCTCTGCTTCAGCTCCAAGACTTGCTGAGCTGAACTCATACGTCCCAATCTCAGTCATTGATGAGCTTTCTGAGGAGACTCTCGGCAAGTTCCAGGTCATTGTTGCGACTGAGTTGAGCTTGGAACAACAAGTCAAGATCAACAACTTCACACACACAAACAACATCAAGTTCATTGCCACCGATGCTAGAGGTCTCTTCGGTTCTGTATTCGTCGATTTCGGTACAGATTTCACTATCATCGATGCCACAGGCGAAGAGCCACACACCGGTATTGTATCCGACATTGAAAGCAATGGTACAGTCTCCATTCTTGAAGACTCTCGTCATGGCCTTGAGGATGGTGACTACGTCAAGTTCACAGAGGTGGATGGCTTGGACATCAACAACGACCAAGTCTTCAAGGTTGAAGTCCCAGGACCATTTGCTTTCAAAATTGGCGATGTCTCCAAGTTTGGAACTTACAAGAAGGGTGGTATGTACACACAAGTTAAAGTACCATACCAGGTCTCATACCAATCTCTTCAAGAGCAACTTACAGCTCCTGAGTTTTTGTACTCAGACTTTGCCAAGTTTGACCGTCCACCACAGTTGCACTTGGGTTTCCAAGTGCTCCATCAGTTCAAGGAGCAAACCGGTCGCCTCCCAAGACCATTCGACAAGGAGGACTTGGCACAGTTCCTGCACTTGGCAAAGAACTTTGCTACACAGACCAAGTTCGAAGGCGAATTGGATGAGAAGTTACTTACAGAACTTGCCTACCAATCTACTGGTGACATCCCAGGTATGACTGCAGTGCTTGGTGGTCTTGTAGCTCAGGAGACTTTGAAGGCTTGTTCTGGTAAATTCGTTCCAATCAAGCAATTCATGTACTTTGACTCCTTGGAATCATTGCCAAAGGGATTCCCAAGATCAGCAGAGAACACCAAACCTATCAACTCTCGTTATGATGCACAGATTGCCGTTTTCGGTTTGGACTTCCAGCAGGCTATTGCTAACTCCAAGACATTCTTGGTTGGTTCCGGTGCCATCGGTTGTGAGATGTTGAAGAACTGGGCATTGATGGGTCTCGGTTCTGGTCCAAACGGTAAGATCATCGTCACAGATAACGACACAATTGAGAAGTCTAACTTGAACAGACAGTTCTTGTTTAGACCAAAGGATGTTGGTAAGAACAAGTCCGAAGTTGCAGCCGATGCTGTTGTTGCCATTAACCCAGACCTTAAGGGCCACATGGAGGCCAAAGGCGATAAAGTTGGTACAGAGACTGAAGACATTTACAACAATCAGTTCTGGGAGGGATTGGACTTTGTTACAAATGCCTTGGATAACGTTGATGCTCGTACCTACGTCGACCGTCGTTGTGTCTTCTTCAAAAAGGCTTTACTCGAGTCTGGAACTTTAGGTACCAAGGGTAACACACAGGTCGTGATTCCAAGAATGACAGAGTCTTACTCCTCTTCGCAAGATCCACCGGAGAAGTCGATTCCACTTTGTACCTTGCGTTCCTTCCCAAACAAGATTGACCACACCATTGCTTGGGCTAAGAGTTTGTTCCAAGGCTACTTCACTGATGCTGCTGAGAACGTGAATTTGTACTTGTCTCAGCCAAACTTTATCGAGGCTACACTGAAGCAATCTGGTGATGTTAAGACCATCTTGGAATCTATCTCCGAGTCCTTGAACAACAGACCTTACTCGTTCGAGGATTGTATTAAATGGGCTAGAATTGAGTTTGAAAAGAAGTTCAACCATGATATTAAGCAATTGTTGTACAACTTCCCTGAAGACGCTAAGACTTCTTCTGGTTCTCCATTCTGGTCTGGTGCTAAGCGTGCTCCAACACCATTGACCTTTGACATTGCCAACCCTGAGCACTTCAACTTTGTCGTTGGTGCCGCTAATTTGAGGGCATTCAACTATGGTCTTAAGGGTGATCAAGGTGAAGCCGATAAGACATACTATGCCAAGGTCTTATCTGAGGTTAAGGTTGAGCCATTTGCTCCTCGTTCCGATGTCAAGATCCAGGCCAATGACAATGAACCAGATCCAAACGCACAGCAAAAGCTTGACTCTGATGAATTGTCAACTTTGGCTGCTTCCTTGCCACAACCATCCACATTGGCTGGCTACAGACTCACTCCAGTTGAGTTTGAAAAGGACGACGACTCTAACCACCACATTGAGTTCATTACAGCTGCATCTAATGCTCGTGCTTTGAACTACCAGATCGATGTTGCTGACCGTCAAAAGACGAAATTCATTGCTGGTAGAATTATTCCAGCTATTGCAACAACAACGGCCCTCGTTACAGGATTGGTCCAGTTGGAGTTGTACAAGGTTGTTGACAAGAACGATGACATCGAAGCTTATAAGAACGGATTTGTCAACTTGGCCTTACCATTCTTTGGTTTCTCTGAGCCAATTGCCTCTCCAAAGGGTAAATACAATGACACAGAGTTCGACAAGATTTGGGATAGATTTGACGTCAAGGGCGATATCAAATTAAAGGACTTGATCAACAACTTCAAAGAGAAGGAAGGATTGGAGATCACCATGTTATCATACGATGTCTCCTTATTGTACGCTTCTTTCTTCCCACCAAAGAAGGCTCGTGAAAGAGAGGAGATGACCATCACAGAATTGATCAAGACTGTCACCAAGAAAGACCTTGCTAGTCACATCAAGACATTGATCTTGGAAATCTGTACCGATGACAAGGAAGGTGAAGATGTCGAGGTCCCATACGTGACCATCACCTTGTGATTGTTGCCATAATCATGTTACAAACGAAATGTTCTTTATTACAGTTGAAATACTATTTTCAAGTTATTAACTATCTGTAGGTGTTTATCTCGATTTAGTCCCTTCTTGGATATAGTCTCGCTAGTCTCGCCGATTTAGGTTTTAAGGTTATTAGTCCCCGGATAAGATACGCGACCATTTGATCTCCGGTACATTCGCTCCTTCGTCTGCAGCTACCCGGATTTATTACACCTACAAATACACAGATAGTCCGGTATTCTCTCTACTCCGCTTTTGCTGTAGATTTAAGTGGGCTGATAGTGGTCCCTTATTGTTTTCAGTAACCCTTTACTGCGGAGACGGCGAAATAGCCCGATATAGAAATGGCGGGCGATACCCCGGAGATCCCCCATATCTTATATAAGGGGGCGGAGATAAGTACAGCCTTGAAAAACAGGACTCAGATCATAATTGACGGTTTCCAATTGTAGTATCAAATCAATTGCAATTGCCTAAAGCTCTTACCGACACAATGGCCAAGGACTACTTCCCAAAGGAGCACTACACAATATCGTTCTGGTTGTCTGAGCAGACCGACTTTTCCAGACACAGAACCACCGAGAACATCCCAACTGAGGTTGATACGTTGATTATTGGTTCCGGTTACGCTGGTACATCTGTTGCGTACAACTTACTTCAGCAGGATCCGAAAGCAAATGTTGCCCTTTATGAGGCTAGAAACATCTGTACTGGTGCTACTGGTCGTAACGGTGGTCACATAAAGCCATATATTCATCGTTATTTTGATTTGTACTGTGACATGCTTGGTGAGAAAGGTGCAGCAGAGATTGCCAATTCTGAATGGGAGCACTTGTGGACTTTGAAGAAGCTCGTTGAGGAAAACAGCATTGATTGTGATTTTGTTCTTACAAGAGCCTGTGACGTTTACCCATACAAGAATGATCCAAGACTCATCCGTGACTTGAAATGTTATGATAGATTTATGAAGTCCCCTTACGTTAGCGAGGACTTGAAGAGGGAGATCCAGGTCTTCTACGGAGAAGCTGCCAGAACTATGTCCAAGAACCCAACCACCGAGATCGCTTTCACCTACCCAGCTGCTCACTGCTGGCCATGGAAACTTATGTGTGCATTGCTTAAGAAGTGTGTTGAGAAAGGTTTGAACTTGCAAGCCAACACATTAGTCACTGAGGTTAAGCAGAGATCAGACGGTAAGTGGGTCGTCAAGACCTCTGACCGTGGTGAGACTATCTGTAACAAGGTTGTCTTCTGTACCAATGGTTATACAAAGGCTTTGCTCTCTGAGTTTGATAAAACAATTCTCCCATACAAAGCCGTTATTTCTCGTATGGTTCCAAAGGATAAGACCAATGTACCACACTTGACTAACAGTTACGGTCTTTTCACGTCTCTGAAAGTAAGTGATTACCTGATTAACAGAACTGATGGTTCAATCATCGTTGGTGGTCAGGATCTTTCAGTTTTAGACATGGATCTTGAGCCAGAGGAGGCCATCAAACCACAACTTGATAACACCGACGATAGCTTTGTCAATGCGAGAGCCAAGGATGCCTTCAATGAGAACTATATGGCCGAGAGATTTACCACTTGGAAGGATGTGCCAATCGAGGTTTCCCACTTGTGGAGTGGTATCTTAGGTTTTACCAATGATTACTTGCCATACGTTGGTGAACTGGACTGTATCGGTAAGAAGGGTGCTTATATCTGTGCAGGTTTCCACGGTCATGGTATGCCTCGTGTTTGGCTTTCAGGTAAAGCCGTTGCCACATGTTTAACTATGAAGAAGGACATAAAGGACATCCCATACACCTGCCCAACAGGATACTTCGTCTCAAAGAAGAGAATTGAGGCAAAGAACACATTCAAAGAGGAAATGTTGGAGTACGTTAGAACCAAGCCAACTTTATCTAAGCTTTAATTTAATATTTCTATTCAAGGTAATACGAGTGTAGTAATTCAAAGAGGAAATGTTGGAGTACGTTAGAACCGAACTAACTTTATATAAGCTTTAATTTCATATTTCTATTCAAGGTAATAAGAGCGTAGTACTTCAATGAGATACACGAGCTAGTAACATAAACTACAAGACGTAAGTAGGAAAAGCACATATAATTAATTTGAAGGAATGAATATATAATTGAACTCACAAGGCATATCTGAACTCTGGGTTTTGCTTATCAGTCAAATCAGCAAACTCAATGTTCTCGATCTTGACATACTTCTCACCAAGAGCCTCTTTAGCCTTGTCTCTTTTCTTGTTCTCCAAATGATAGGCAAAGAACAAGACAACAAGGATAATGATGGCACCACAGTAACAACCGACGATAGTACCCTTAGCAGTGTGGTAATTTGGTGACTCAGAGGATTTGAAAGTCTGTGGGCCAATGACGTTACCAGCACAATAAGCGACCAAGAACATCGCATTACCAACCATCTTCTTAGTGTGACCAGCAACATTAGATTGGAAGATAGAGACAACACAAATAAAACCGATATCAGAGACTTGCATGATGAACAGACCACCAAGACCGACATTCTTAGAGTCAGCGAAGGCTAACATACATGAGCCTGTGATAGCGAAACAAAGGGCAAGGATAGAACACCAAATTCTAGATCTGATGATGTTAAAAGAATAGAGACAACCAATACCAACAGTAGAACTGAATCCAACACAAGAGAATGGAATGTTCATAAGCAATGATTTCTTAGTGGAATACTTGAAGTCTGTCTTCAACAAGATGGATGTGAAGTTTGTAAGACCACCATTTGGAACCTCATCGAGGACACCAAAGGCAAACATAAGCCAGATTTTCCAATCAAGCAAACACTCCTTCAACTGTTCCTTTTTGAAAGTCTTATTACCATAACCTTGGTTATTTGATCTGATTCTTTCAACTGCCATGAGTTTCTCCTCTGGTGTTAAGAACCATGCACCAGCTGGGGAATCTGGAATGTGGAAGTAAAAGCCAACGGCAAGGAGAATATTACAAAGACCAATGACAATGTAGACAACTTTCCATGAAGCAATGCTCCAGTTACCACCGTGGATATAGAGACCATATGCGAATGCGTAACCGACAATGGCACCAGTATGACAAGCACCCAACCAAATTGCTGTTCTTAAGAAATGTTCTTCCTTTTTGTACCATTGTGTTGTTAAAATGACCATTGTCGGTGTGATTGATGATTCAAGCATACCGAGGACAACTCTAAGGAACATGAATCCGACAAGGTTAGCAGCTGGCATAAGACAGACAACAACACCCCAAAGTAAGATGAAACAAGATGTTACCTTAGCAACTGGGAACTTTTGAAGTAAATAAGAAGCTGGGAATTCAAATACTAAATAACCCAAGTAGAAAGCTGAACCTAACCAAGAATATTGTGAACCAGACATACCCAAGGAAGTTTGAAGACCCATGACAGATGCAAATGAGTTCGTGATCTTATCCATATATTGGACAGAGTACATGAGAACAAAGAACGGGATCAAATAGAGATCGATCTTCTTTCTGAGCTTACGGTCTTGTTCAGGGGTAAGGTCAATATTCTTAGATTCCAAGGCCATCTCCATGGCCTCGTCGACATTCTTATTATCTAGCTTATAGTCATGACCATTAACTGAGATGATAGCATCAAGCATCTCATTGGAAGCGACATCCTGAGACTCTGATGCCGAGACTTTGATATCGTCTTTATTATCAGACATTTAGTAGAGTAGAAGCAGTGGTTTGACTCATGCACAAAAAGTGGTTCGACAAAGGTATCGGGGGGAGATCACCATTTATAAAAGGGCCAGTATTCTCTCCGGACTCTCTAGATAACAACGTAGATAACAACGTACCTAGGGTCCCCAGGGCCCTTTTCGGAAGGATTTCCCTTTTTGGATAGCGGAGCTGTCTATCTAAAACCCAGACTCAAGACTAGAAAAAGAGACTTTGCAATGCGATCAGACCCCATGTACAACCCGCAAGGCGCCCATCCATCCATCTCCCAGCTTTCTACTATTTAAGAAGTGTTATTGAAGAACGAAAACTAACCAAGATCCAAGATTCAGGAACATCAAGGTTTAAGAGAGAGCCTAGCCTTTTCAAGAAGCAAAAAATAATTCTGTCAAACTGGTAAAGCAGGGACTGATCGCGCCCCTTGCTACTTCGAGCTCGCTGTTGGTCTTAGTCTCTCCAACCGACGGTTTATCAATTTCTTTTTGTTACAGTCTTATAGCTGTTAGCTGTAGATCCTAAGCTGCACGCGTAATGGCCAATCGATTGCCGACATTACTGTCTGCCAGCAATGCGCTTGTTGTCGCTGATGATAAAGAAACAGCGGAGTTGTCTGTTCACAGTCCTATAGTTCTTACCGGATAGATTACAATCAACTAGAGGACTCAGAACAGTGAATGTATAATTACACATCTATTATATCTGTGTTATAGCTTCTTAAGCGAGTATTGAGTGAAGAACCGAGATGCATCCGTCCGCAGCAGTGTCTCTCCACGCGTATATCATTCTTTTATCTGATCCCATTATTGAATATTTGATACACAGAAATACCCTTGATAGCCATATGGCAATTGATAAGACACGATATCGATTTGTTACTGAAAGCCCTGCGGCCCTGGTATCCTATTTAGATAACGTCGCGTTATCTCGTCTCGACATTCCTCCAATTTCACACTGTATAGATATCCATCAACTTTACACCTTTGACAACCAAATAAAACCAGAACGCAACGCCTTTGAGAGCTCATTTAAAGCCATCTTCACTAATTCCGGCACTAAGGCACATTTCGCTAAATTTGCCACACTGCGCAAACAGTCTGTATGGTTGATCAATCTCAGCCAATTCTCCCTTTTCAAGGACCGTAGTTTAGAATAGTCTTTAGTCTATGAGTGATACAAAGAATTGTACACTTCTTAAACTCATTAGCAATGCTGGTATGGACTAACGCATCGTCGCATCTGTTTCGGAATCCATAGAGGAAGTTGCCTCATCCATAATTAATACTTTTGAACGACGTACCAGTGCTCTAGTTAAAGCGATCAATTGACGTTCTCCAAGGGAGAAGTTAGAGCCTTCTTCTTCAACAATAGAATCTAATGGAACTTTCTTAACTTTGGATCTTCGGAAATCCTCACTTTCTCAATGTCTTTAATCAATCCTCCGCGTCCCAAAGTTCAGAATCATCCTTCCCTCCAAATGGATCTAAGTTACCCCTTATAGTACCTTGGAACAAAATGGGGTCTTGTGTAGATCTTAGGTCATACAGCCCTAGTTTAGATATATCAATACCATCACATTTCCAGAAATATGGGAAGAACCAGAGGAGACAGCAAACATAACTGTAATTACAGTTCCATCTGTAGACAAAGGAGATATCCTTTCTACAAAGAATAGTAACAATTTCTTCATATGCGTCTTCCCAAGAGTAAAATTTGATCATCTTCATTGACTGCAAGATCTGACATGTCATGGAGATACGTTTGTCTGTAAACTGGTTAGACTTACCTCTAAGCTTACCATACTTCATACCTGGGAATGCCAGTGCATTTTATAAAGCCAAGAACACAGCGATAACCACAAGGGCAGATGACTTTAAGTTGATACAAAGGAGGATGATACCAATGACGAGGGAGAATGGGAAGCCTGAGCAGGTGAATGTGAATTCACAGATGATTTGATACGTGTTATATCACTTCCGACAAACGACAGGATAGTTCCACCAGGGTAGTGACGAGTCTTTGCATTGGCAACGATACTTTTATCAAGTACTGCTGTAGTCAAGATCGACCTGATGTGAATACCCACAACATCACCCTGCATGCTATTATGGTTTGAAGCAAAACTATTAAACATCAGCATGAAAGTGAAACCAAGAGCATACCCTATAGAGGTTGAAGCAGGTGCTTGGTTCTCGACACTATTAATCAAATGTTTGGTCAATAATAGGGTAAATGTCGTAAGGTTAGAGCTGACCATTTCGAAGAATATAGCCATGCTCAATTATTCTTGAAAGTTCTCCAAATGGCCCACACAACAGCCCTATTGGGACACTCTTCATCGTTATCAGCCTTCATCTGATGATTGGTGACGATAGCACCTCAGATGTCTCTGGAAAAGAGGGTAAGTATGATTAATCGATAAGTCTTCGCCAAGTGTCCATCCTGCTGAGTAACGGCTCTTCTATACTCGACAGAAGAGCAGTCTCGTCAATCAAAAGATTAAAACCTTTGAAATGAACCCAGCTGAGTGAAGTGGGAGAGGGGGTACTTTCTTGTTAAATAGAAAGGGTCTGAGCAGACGGTGCTACCGGGGAAGCTTCCTCAACGGTTCCAGCCATTTCACCTTGCTCAATGATGTTCACTGTTCAAATTGTGCTGTTGAAATAGGGGGAAGGGCTGCAATTTATATTAATGCGTCAGAGACAGCCTGATAACGAGCGGACTTTTCAGCCTTCATTTATGCAGCGAGCTGCAAGGCAATAACACCGACATGGTCCGCTTATTTAAAGCTAGGATAAAAACAAACACAAAGGCTGAAACAATGCAATTTCAGAGTTTATTTGCTTCAAGTTTGTAAGATTTATCGGAGTACAGAGGTAGCAACACCAAAAGCCGTTAAAATGAGCGGTGTGTGCCAGGGAGATCCGACCGCATGCTACAGATTTGTTAAACCTACGTTAATTGGGCCAATGATTGATACCAAACGTTTAGATGCCCGTTGCAAAATTTCTCGCTGAAATCACAGCCATTAATCAGAATACGAAGATAACGTGTCAAAAGAAATCAAGATTGTTAAAACATAGCTATAAGCATTGATTCAATAAACTCTTTAGTCCCAAACCTCACAGACATTGAGACTCATACGTCACTTTCAAGCTTGCTGCTTCGTCGCTGGAGCCTGGGGGTCCTTGAATAGCACTAAGTAAACTCATCGACTTGCTGTAGCCGATACAGCTTTAACAGCACATGGCTTTTAGTGGTTTTGGTGCCATAGCTCTGGCAATTGCGCTGCCAAAAGCCATGTGCCAAAACAGCTACAAGCTAAAAGAGAGCGACATTTTAGTACACCACCGGCGCGATTTCGCGATTTCGCGTTTTTTCGGCGTTACTCGGCGGTAAGAAGTTTACCCGTCAATAAATGACAGAAAGATTAACTTGGGGCAAAAAAAT